>CAVNZL010000018.1:1042500-1107500 GCA_963693355.1 Pontia daplidice | reverse complement strand
ATGATGTCTGTAGTAGACTTCGAAAGTATATAACTAAATGTTAAACCTTCAATAAAATTTGTTATTATTAATGCATTATTCATATATCACTTAAAATAATTGAACAGAAGTGTTCCTAAACTAAAACTCACCGCCAACGAGGCGCCACAGATCTCGCAAATGTGCCTTTCGTTCGGCGCATAGAACGATGTCCGCGGATGCTCCTCAAGGTGATGTTTCATACAAGCCATTTGCGAGTCGAAGTATTTGCCACACTAACAGCATTAATACGTAAAGGATGATCAAAAATATATAATAATTCTATATTTCAACGGAAAATAAATATAAAGACATTTATATCTAAAAATTTGTTTAGGTGATACAAATGCTTAGGAACCGTTCAAGTATTAAAGGAGATTTACAATTATTCCCCCCCCCATCCCCCTTGATTAATGTATAGATGTTATACGTTCGTTAGAGTAGGTATGCGTTACACGTTTCGTTTTCAATCAGACAACATCAGGATTGCCATTCAAAAAAACGATGACGAATAACGAACGAACGAACGAAATAATCATCATCAAGAAGCCCCCTACTCCCATGTCATCGAAAATAACCAAAGACCCATACAAAAATTCTCTAAATTCTGTACATTGTACACTATCATACAATGAAGAATACGAAAATAGTCTATGTATCCAATGGCGCAATGGTCGCCATCTCAGACTGCTGGTGTTACGGGTTCGTCCCCGAACATTTGTATGAAGAGCTGCGATGAAGATAGATAGATAGATAAAATAAGAATCTACATCTGATAATATGTCCATCAGTTGTGCCACAAGCTACAAAAAGCTTACCTTGGGGCTAACCGTGTGTGTAACGATAACATATGTGTGAAAAAATAAATTATAAACAATATATTAATATATAATAGGACCTACAAATACCAGATAAAGGTTGAAAGGCACAATTGTTTCGTTAAAGCAAAGGTTTATAATGAAACTAGCCGACCCATACATGTGATTTCAATTTTCAATTAATAAATAAAAAATAGGGCTTGATCGTAGAAGGGTGAAAATTTATGATTGTATGTATTTTTGTATGTTGTATCATAAACAAATAGGAACTAAAAATCTTGCTTAAAAAAATAAATAAAAACAAATTACGGGTGGAATACCCCTAACATTTAGGGGGAGGAAAAATCGATGTTGGCCGATTCTCAGACTTACTCAATACTCTCACAAAGTTTCATGAGAATCGGTCAAGCCGTTTCGGAGAAGTTCAAGTTCGAACTCTATCAGTCACGAGAATATTTTATATTAGATAAATTGAATAAACAAATTTATTCATATTACATTTTAAGTATAATACAATGAATGGTGTATAACGAACCGAACTAATAATAAAAATCTTAAAAAATATAACATACTAAAATATATTATTATTGGTAATTTAAATAATGCATTTATTTGAGTCGAAAGTTTAGAAATAGTATACAATTCCGACTCTACATTAGTATCACCTACAACCAAATATACTCACCTGATGGCATGTGGTCGGTTTCCTGAATTGCTTCCGCATGCGACGCCATCTTCTTTTCATAGGTTTAAATTTAATGTCATCCGGTTTACTGTCAAACAGTAACGGTCGTTAGACTAAAGATACCGCGTTGCCATGGTTACGCGAGTCATAGCAATGTCCGTTACAGAGATTTGTCTTGCTAACATATGAGAATCAAGTTAGAGAGTTTTCATTGTGCAAAAAAAATGTAAAATCTTAATGTAAAATGGTAATTAGGAATAAAAAGTATTTCAAAGCTCATCCAAAGAGGGTCTTGATTACTGAAACCCATCGTAGATGATTTCAGTAATTAATTGTAGTGGTCTCATTTTGGCCCAAACACATAGGCTAGAGAGGGTTCAAAAAAATAATCAAAGCATTTTTCTTAGTAAACGTAAAATATTCAGTCTCACTAAGGTATTTGACTTTACATTTCTCAAGTTATCGACTACTGTATAAAATAAATTATCACATTCAAAGAAACTACCCTCAAATTTCCATCATATTAAACCAATACCTCTCCAGTCTAAAAGTTGCCAACTTATATGACAAAATGACAATTATACACAAAACATCGTTAAGACATAAGATGTTAACTGTCAAATTAAGTGTCACAGATAATATCTTATGCCTTCAGTCTACCGTGACCACGCACGCTGTAAAGCACGCGAAACGTCGGGAATTTTTTTAAATAATATTTGAATTCTGCAAAACTAAACTAAATCCGTTCAAAAGTGTTTTTCTTTAAATGAGTAACAGTTATGTCAACAAAAGACAATATTAGAATAGACATGTCCCAGACAAAAAGAAAAATCATACGTCGAAATATATAAATAAAATCTCTTGTATATACTATATTTCAGATCATTGTTAAAGACTTGACCGAATTTTACTTAAACTTATCAGTTATAATAAAAAAAAAAAAAAAAACCCGGGAAAATATTAAGCTTTTAAAAAACTGAAATTTTTGTTTAAAAAAAAACCTTTTGCCACAAGTTTGAATTAGACTTACCGGTTTTTCAGTTGGCTCGCGATCTGAAAATAAAACTATATTTCATACTTTTTCCTATATTGTCAAAATACGTTTGACTTTCGTAATACGTATACGATTCTGACCATCTTTAAACCTAGTTTGTACGGTCAGGGTCTGATGAAGCAGTTAGTTTGGAAATTTCAAAAAGAATACTCAAAATATCTCATCTAACTAATATTATAAACTCCAAAGTGTTTTATTGTATTAAACATAAATCGCTAAAATCTCTAGCACGATGTATATTAAACATACGGGTGAACCCGCCTGTTAAACCTAGTAAAATACCTTTGCCTGCATTTTCTTCCCTAGAATTTTTCTTGTCGACACCACCTCCGTTTTGGTCTCCGCGTCGTTTCTGAAATATTTTTAATAATAAAATGATTTCATTGTTACATCGTATAGGTCGTCAAGCTTTTCAACTACAATCACTTTGTAAAGCCACAATTTCCACAGCTTTGTCAAAGTTTAAAGAAAAACACTTTATTATTTAAAAAAATGTTAATAAAAGACAATATTATTTGTCAAAGTTTCTAGAGAAAAAGTGACTATGGGCATTAGGGGAAACATATTTTATAAAAATCCTAATACACCAATTTAGTAGCAAAACTCCGCGAAAACACGCTTTTTTTACGTCAGTTTGATTATGGGTGTCATTCTATGCCTAATTGCTGTGACCATAGACTTTATAGTGTTGAAAAAAAAAAAAAACTCACTGTTGGTCCGTATGCATGGCTGAATGGAAGAGGTGCTCCTCAAAAGCCTTCCGCGTCTCAAAGTGTTTATTACACTTAACACAAAAGGTGTTCGCTGATTCGTCATCGTCAGGGCATTCCTAAAAACCATTTTGGGCCTAAAAATACTGCGTTGGTAGGACAGAACGGGAACAGAATCTTTCACGGCTTATATTACCCTGATCGATCTTATCCATTGGGTGAATTAGCAAAAATCATAATATATGTTAAATTTTTTTAAAAATTTTTTTTTTTTTTTTTTAACAAAATGTAAGTATATTTTACATTTTCCCGACGTTTCGCGTGCCTTACAGCGTGCATGGTCACGGTAGACTGAAGATAGAAGGTGTTAATTGTCAAAATAAGTGTCACAGCTGCAGAGAGGTTGTGTGTTCTATATTTCTGTATTTATTGTCCCGCAGTTGGTATCGATCAAAACCGGAAGGATTTTTACAAAACTGGCTCATGGTGTCCTCCATTTTCCCGGCTTGTTTTTCATGAGATTTTAGTTTAAATATTATTGGATCCCTGGTGTTGTATAAAATTTAAAATAATGCAAAATATACTTAAATTTTGTAAGAATACATAGCTTAATCTGTTAATGAAGTGTTTTTCTTTAAATGAGGAATAGTTATGTCCATAAAAGACAATATTATGAGCTATAACCGCTTTCAGAGAATAGTAAATTGCAGAAAAAGACTATTCTAATTAGGATCTTGGTATATTTTGAATAGTAATTAATTAGTTGCTGCTTTATAAAAGCTTTTATAAAACTATGTTTAAGTTTAAAATGATAGGATTTATATTGTTTTAGATTTAATATTAAGGTGTTAACGTTGCTTTGTTAATTTTAATGATAAGTTCTAAAATAATGCTTAAATTATTATCAAATAAGAAGTATTAGATTAAGTAAAATTTAGTTAGATATTGCATTGGGGCCTGTCCCTGTAATGACAAATAAATAAATATACACATACATACCTGGTAGAGACGGACATTAGTAATTCGAGAATGCGTCGTAAGTAAAAGTTCTTTTAAAATATTCGTATTAATTGCGGTAGAAATAAAAAAATATTGTCTTTGGTGAAAATCATAAGCGATTGTCACTATTAATAATCCCAAGTCGGAGTTATAATACGTCAAATTCATTTTGATGTTTTCCCATATATTTTTAATATACGTATATACGACAGGATCAAATTTAATTACCTTACCAATATAAATCCAAAATACAATAAAACTATTATATTATATAATTAATTAAAAAAATCATTTTAACGGACAACATTTATTTAACGTGTAGTGTAATGTAATTAACATTTTCCAAATAAGTTATGATTTTTTTTTTATAAGGCATTGGATGTGTCTTTTAGCCTGAGTTATGACTCAAAGGTTACCAGGTCAAAAAAAAAACACCGAAATTGATTCTGAGCACTACAACAATGACGTAATGTTGCCATATTGCCGCTATTTTCAAAATGTTGCAATATTCCCTTACATTTTTTAAATTTTTAATTTAAAAAATTATTTTTAATTTTTACAGCATTTAAGTATACATTTTTTTTGTTTGTCTGTTTGTTGATGAACTCACAGTGTGCCCCGCCCAATGCTTCACGCGCTTGTGTTGTTGAAGTCCAATCTCGCTGACAAACGATGACCCACATATGGTACAAACGTGTTGACTTCTGTGCGTGCGCAGGTGGGAGTAATAGGTGGATGGGTGTCTATAAAATACATTAATTTTAATAAATCAAAATGATTCATTAGGGTTAATGTAAGAGGCTGCTTTTATTAGTAAGACTGCCATTTTGGAATGTGTAAAAAATATCACTTTTTCTATATATAATATATGTGATAGCAAAAATATAACTTTCATATTTAACTTACTTAAATTCCTCCCCACACAGAGTGCAAGTTTTTATATTTCCCGTGTGCGATCCTTCGTGATGCAACGCTGACGATCTGAAAAATATAATAATATATTATTAGAGATGCACTGAACATTCGGTTCCTATCCGGTAGCCGGCTTATCCGGCCCTTTTTTACTATCCGTCCGGATACCGGATGGTAATGTACTATCATGCCGAATACCGGATAGTAAACTTGGTAGATTTTATAAATAGAATGTCTCTAAAAGTGTCTCTACCAAGAACTGTGACCGTGCGAAGGTTCACTCGAAACAAGTCAAAACCTGCACGGCTCGGGCGTCGTGCCGGTGCGTGACACCTACGAAACTCAAAATGTATTTTTAATTTATTTTTTTCTTTATTTTTATATTAGTCTTACTTATCATAGTTAACATAGCGCCTAAGTCTGAATTGTTACTAACATATTAAACTATTTATATATGGATCGCTGGTCAGAAAATAAAGTTATTATTATTATTAAAATACCGCCGGCCGCAGGCCGAACATCCGGTATCCGGTATCTAGCCAAACAACTATTCGTTGCATCTCTAATATTTATATTCATTTTATATATGACGAAGTAGACGCCGAAGTAAGGTTTTAAAACTACGCTGACGACATTTTCCCTGTCATTCGAAGATTCCATTTTTTTGGGAACACAATAAAAACAATTACTTTATCAAAAAAATCACTTTTATTACATAAAACTTAGCACAATAATAGTTTTTCACTGTTCGAGCACCGTTTATATATGCGAGTGAAATTTGTTAATTATAGACTTATTTCAAAGACTAAAACCCTCACTGTTTTGTCTCTTTCACTCTGTTGTGAATAGACAGAGAAGTGTATCATATGAATTTCCTTAGGTAGGTGTAGCTATATAATTAGCAATAATTTGAAGTATCTGTATTTAGTTGAATATCTGTGGAATTTGATGTATTCAATTGAAAAATAAGTTATAACTTAAAGGTCTATGTTACCAGGTCATAAAAAGAAATACTCACTCAGACATAAAGACCTGATGGCATCGCAAACACTCGTATGTATTCAGATGATCGCGCATATGTCTTCGGACGTGACATCCGAATTTGAAGTTCATGCGACAGAAACGACATTCCAGCTTGCCTTTCGACTGAAAAAAATAGCGATGTTTTGTCTCTTTCTGTCGTATTGTTGGAAAGGGACAGATGACCCCTTTAAAGCGGAGTAATTTTTTTATTGCACTATTTCTATGGCACTTTTATCATACATAAATCTCTTTTAAATGCTTTTAAAGGAAAACGCTTTCTTAACGGATTAAGTTATGTATTATATTACAATTTTTTATATAAAAACAAAATGTTTTTCTTTAAATGAGTTAAAGTTATGTCAATAATAGACAATATAACTTTTAAATGCTGTTCAAACTATTTCACTATTCTCTTTTAACGAATTATAATTTGATGACCCTATTGATGGTCACCGCCGTTCATGGAAGGCTCTCAAGTGCGTTGCCGACCTTTTAGATACGATTTCCACGATACACTTTTCTTGAAGGTGCCTTGGCCCTGATTTCAGATAGCAGTGGTGCGCGGAAAAAAATGTCTTCTAAAGTTGGAATTTAATAGTAGAATTATTTAAAATCATATTATATTACTATAAATGTGACTTCTAGCAATCATTTTTTTAGTTCAATAAAAATAATTATCAGCTTTAAGTGTGATCAGGTATATGTTTATAATCGAAAGCGTTTTAAATAATAAAAGCTAATTCTGGTTAATAAATTAATCTTCATATGATGGAAGAGATTACTCAATCCAGTCGAAAAGTATCGACATCTGTCTCTCTTAAGTTGACCCACACAGCTCACGGTGTGCCAATTTAATTTAAAATCTGTTAAATATCTTAGGAGTTCATCGCGGACAAAAATCGTGACAGGAGATTTATATATATTAAGATAGTAGAATTTATACATTCAATTGTGTTGAAGTTATAATTGAATATTAGTTAACTTACAGTGTTATGACGTAATTGTCTGTGCCGCTTCATCATTTCCTCTTTGGAGAAACCCTTAAAGCAATCTGTGCACTTAAATGGTGCTGCTAGGTACTTTTCATCACTGCCCCGCGCTTGAAATGCCTAAAATACAGTTGTTTTTTTTACTTACATAATAAGAAGTAAATTTTTTAAATTAAATGTTTCAATAGTTAGTCTTAGTATCTAGATGATGATGTATGATGCGGCTGTTTATTTGTATGACACAAGCGTTAAATCTTGGTGGTTTTTTAGTCTTTTAAAACAACAAATTGTGATTATGATTGAACTTTGAATAAAAAACTGTGCATTGTGCTTTCTGGTCCTATGCTATAACTTGAACATTGGCCGTGACCACCAAGACTTATTTGAGGCGTGTGTTGAAAAGGTAGTGTGAATGTAAAAGAAATTACAGAACAAATCAAATCAATGATTATATAATTATGCCGTAAATAAATAACAATAAAATAGAATGCATGTCTTTTGTTTTAGGTTTTCAAGGAATTCATGCAGGCCAACCTTAATAGCTTCCTCTTCAGACATTGTTACCAACTTCCAATTGACATTATTATAAATCCTCAGTCTTTTAATCTCCTCTTTTTTCCCCTTTTCATCTTCACTTTTGATATCAGCAAAATCTTTGTCATAGTCTGCAGTAAAGTCATAGTTGACATCCAGTTCTGTATCAGTGTTATCCACAAGCACTTTCTCAATATTATCTTTGTTGTCTTCGATATTATCAAATTCATTGTAAATGTATGTTAATATGTTTGTATCACTAAATGTTTGCTGTGGAGATGTCAGTTGTAAAAGTTGCCTATTTACTTTTAAAACCGATTCATATGTTAT
Source organism: Pontia daplidice (assembly GCA_963693355.1). Classification (NCBI taxonomy): domain Eukaryota; kingdom Metazoa; phylum Arthropoda; class Insecta; order Lepidoptera; family Pieridae; genus Pontia; species Pontia daplidice. Next base: position 1,099,428 of record CAVNZL010000018.1, on the reverse strand, counting down.
CTGAAAATATTGTTAGTAATAGTTTAAATCACTTTAATTTAAATGTTAAAGTTTCACTTCAAATTAATTATGATGATAAATACTAAAGTTTCAAAATAAGTTATGCTATCTTGCCATGTTGGAATTTGAGTATTTTTTTTATATAAAGATTTGAACTAATATTTGAAAGACAATCCACAAATAAAAAATCTACAATATTATTAATTTTAATTTTCATAGGTGTATGTTCACTAAAGTATCATCATACACATAATAGATTATATCATATCACATTGAAAAGTACTTACTGAATCTGTCCATAGAATTTCTTGAAGAATTCTTCTCCCAGTTAAGCATTTCTCTTTAAATTTGTGAAATTTGTGCAACAATGATGCACATTCATAGCAAAAGTATTGTGGCAATCCATCTGTATCATATGACTGCTCCAAACATAAAAAAAATATATAATATAATACGGATAACGCAGTGCTACTAACATTCATAAACGATTTTGTTTGATTATCATAAAAATAGAAAATAAGGGAACTTATTTAAATTAAAATGTAATACGCGTTCTTAACAAACTACAGAACCCTGTAATATTCACAGAGCTGAATATATAAAGAAAAGTACTTATTATTTATACTTACGTTTATTCGTAAAATTTCTTCATAATACGATTTTAAATTGAATTTATCGTAATGGTACACTCTTACATCTACGCTTAAACAAATTCTGCAAATTATTGGTGTTTCAGTCATTTCTTTTATTTGCACAATGTAAAAAACAAGCTATAGCTAGTGTCATAAGTAATAAATACTATTCCAATTCAAAAATATAAATAAACAAAATATTCCGCAATCCGCAACACACGGATCAAATCATAGTCCACAGGATTTAAAAATCTCTAAGCATGACATGACAATTGACAAAATTTGAAGCTGAGCGGTTTTGCTGAATTTAAATGAATATGGAGGAAAACTAAACTAATACGTACGTATAGTTCATGATTTTGAATACGTTTTTTACCTATAAAAAGGGAGTAAATATTTTTTATCATAATATATAACTATTATAGAACAATAAGATTTTTAAGTCCGAACTTGTGATATATTTATGCTCCAATAGATGGCATGATTTTAGATATGTAAAAAGGGTAAATCTTAGTACAAGTCACTTTAACTTAGTACTCTATACTACAATTAAACATTATGCTTGCTGCCACCATTAAATCAATTGAATAGAATATATTATAAATTATGAATATTTTTTTTATTTTACTACAAATTTATATTTTAGGGCATTGATTTAATTACTTATGAACCTATAATACCGATAAAATTTAACCGGATAGGCCAATATTCTAATTAAAGTTCATCGTTAATTATTAGCATGAACGTCAATAAATTTCAAAAGCTTAGCACTCAGACTTGACATTGATCGAGTTGCCGCAACGCCAAAGCTCCAATTAATTTCCTTCAGGTATTTTTTACTTGATTAACTCTAAAATAACAAGTCATGCTTTATTATGAATTTGTATTGAAGGTTTGTGAAGTTATTATGGAAATAACTCTCAATTCCCATTCACTTGTATGTGGTGGTGGTATTTGATTTTAGGGGCCTGAAAAAAAAAAACATTTTTTTTACTCACACACTCATTTTTTTAGGCTCACTTACGTTAAACAATTTGAATGTAAATGACATTAACACGCCTGTCATTCGATTCTGTTTAATGCTAATTTGACTTTGGATGCCGCGTTTCTGAATATTGATTTAAACTGCGGATGTTCAAAGTTGCTATCTTCATGGCTGACCCGGAGATTCTTCGTACCCTCTGACCACTTAAGGTCTGCCGGGGACTAAGGGATATAGATAAATTTGTCTTAGCCATAATGATATCCTGGGAATATTAATGTGGTGGTTTTACGTTGCCTTCCACATCGCTGTTTTCTGGTTTACCAACAATATGACTGACGACTGCTCCTCGCTACACCCTCCAACGTTCCGATGTGTGGTCGGGGACTGCACGCAGCAGCTAACCGCAATATGTTACGGTCGTTCCACTATCCGCCACATGTGGACCCCGGTAGTAGCTCACACCTAAGCCCTACCATACAATATTATCCATTCTTCTTATTTGGAGAGTCTGTAATAGAAATGTATTCAAATCCAAATAATAAATATTCCTTTTCAGTGTTAAAGCATAAAAAATACGTTCACAAAATGTCTCATATGCTGGCCTTTCGCGATGTCATTTACATACCACACGCAATTCGTGCATCAAAAGAATTCTCAAAACAAAAGTTTTCCATTCGAAAGAATATTTGAATACATTTACACCTATTATGCGCATATACATTATAAAATTGAAACGGCTCGAACATAAAAATGTATCTCCACACGTAACTGGTGCAAAAATACATATTATTATGTTTCTAGTTAACTTTATAATTATAGTTCATTTAGTTGGTAGGACTAAACATAATTGTTGAATGAAAACCTTGTTATTCATATATTTTATTTTTAATCAAATTATTTTTTTTTTTTTTGTCATATTATAAAAAAATAAGGAAACAAAATATAATATTAAAATAATTTTTATAATCTTGTATACTATAATAAAATATAAGTTATGCCTTCCATGTATAATAAAAAAATAATAATTAAGAGAGATGAGAGCCAAACATATAGAACCAGTCGACAGAGAAAATACAGCCAAGGCTCTGTAGTTAAGTGTGAACTATGGAAATCACTGCATAGTATAAACAAAGTCCTTCTCTTCCCTTTGTATTTAAATCTTTGAAACTAAGATTTTGATGTTTTGATGATTAAAAAAATCATATATAATGAAATAATCCTAATTTTATAAAATAATTATAAGTATTGTAAATTGAAAATTAAGAAGTCTATTATATTCTACCCTTATGGATAACCAAATAACTTTTTTTATTTACTTTTTAGAAAGTTATTTTTCTGTAGTGTATTTAGTAATTACTGGGGTTATTTTTAAAATATTTTAGTTAGAAAAAATAATGAAATGAAAATAATGGCAAGGGTTTTAACGAACTCCTAAAATAAAATTACATAGTCACACCTCAAAAATCAACTTCGTATAAATAGGATATAGAATAGACGTTGAAACGCCAATATCGTTTCACTCCTCAAAGGCCGGAAGCTTTCAAAACCAAGGTCTTTGAACGCAATTTGACGCCAATATAATGTAAGAGCAGCTCTTAGTAACCCTTTTTCGTGTCTTTCATAATATAGTTATAATTAATCGCTAGCAATTTATCTTATTTACAGACGCTCGCGAATCAGCTAGTCAATGGTATAGAATTCGCCAAGGTTCAGCAAATTTATTTACGTCACATGTGAATCCATAATTTTAATGGAAACATATGATTTGTTTCTATCGTTCTAAAGAACTATCTCACAATTATAAGCGTACGTAATGTGTCATGTGTCAGCTTTTGAAGTGAATACAAAAAAAAAAACTAATAATAACTAATAAATATTTATTAATATAAAGAGTTATAATTAGGACTTGAAAGTTTCGCATTCTTTGTATCTCTGTTGCCGTTATAAAAGAAAAATAAGTATTTAAGGGGATCCCATACAAAAAAAATGGTACAGAATTGTGCTCGTGTCAGATTCGCTCTTGTTTCAATAGTTTTTCACACGTCTAAACTAAATTGACAATAGTTGGTCACATCGAAATCAATACAAGAAATAAGTATGGTCCTTTAACTACCATGAAATAAGCCACGTTTGGATAGTGTAATTTTTAATTATGTAGCCTTGATTCTCACACTTGAATGAGATTAAATTACCTTCGTAGGTAAGTTTGGGCTGGTATTCAATTACTATTCCGAACATTTCCAAAACTCATCAATCAACTTGACAAAAATTCTAACGCAAGGCTGTGTGTTTTAGTTTAATTTCTATGTATTAAAGCGTAGTTAATGTTGTAAAGTACAAATGATACAGTGAAAATGAATAATGATTATCTAAAGTGATATTTATTCAAGAGGAATGCATTGCTCTTATTATTTAAATAGGTGAAGAATATACGAGGAACCAATCAAATACACCATATTCTGTTTAAATACATTTTATTCTGTTGATAAACATTATATTCTCTTTTTATTTTATTTATTGTGTGCCAATGTCACGTTTAGAAATTAAAAAATAATAAAAGCAGGCAGGAGGCAATAGGAGAAAGCACGTTAAACATATAAATATTATTGTTTTATAAAAAGTTGTGTTTTTTTTTTGGTAAATCTTTTATAGAAAGAATAGAATAGGAAACGTTAACACAGACCAAAACAAAAAATATAGAATATAAACAGCTGTTAAATTCAAAATGAACACAGTTAAGTTTAATCTTATTAAATACACTAACGAAGATATTATTACGGGTGGAGAAAAATTATGAAGGATTTAATGTTAATATGATGTGGAACTTCAGCAGGAAGACCATCCAGAAATATACGAATATTTCTCCAATGGAGTAATGAATGATCTGTGATCACTCACAAAGAGAGGATACGGATTCTTAGCCTACTTAGATAAACAGGAGTGCAGGCATGGCCCATTCCAAGACTACAAATGACAGATTTATTAAAATTACAAATCAAAGCAAAAAAACCACGGCTAGGAATAATCGACTGAATATCATTATAATATTTTCATTTAACATTACTGGATAGATTCCAAGCCAACCAGTCCCTGTTAAGACGAGCTCTGGCCAAACACTGTAACTAACATTACTCATATGTATAACGTAAAACGACATCTGACATAAGATTCATTTTATTTACTGGAGCTAGTCTGTGGACATGTTGTCTTTGGTTTATCTATTGCTGCACTCGTTCGTCATGTCCGCTACAATGCTTGTGTTTTCTGGAAATAAACAGTGAAAATTTATCTAGTGGAAGGCTCTAACTACTGTGCAGTTTCTACCGTGTATTTTATGAATCATCTTTTTACTCTGTAAGTTCATATGACCTGTTCTAATTGTCGTCGCCTCAGGCGCCTTTTTCTAAGTTGGATTATTTTTAGTGAAAATACTTTTTATGTATACATTTATAAAAATGAGCAGATTTTTTTGTATAATAGTTACGAACAAGAGCTGCGCAACAAAGCAAATGTGAAATATATTTTTTTGCTCACCTTATATAGGGTTAATCGGCCCTTTTATCGATCATTGCCCGTTCACTTTCGATTTACGATTCACTGTTTAGTAAACCAGAGAGAAGGTATATTTTTTTTAAGAAACCTTAATTCTACTTGCGTGAAAAGTCACGCATCACTACCGCCATTGGCTTTTTTAAAAAAAGCTGACGAATTTCAACTGATACGAATACGTTGTAAATTGAGTTAATACTTTCAAAAAAAGTAGAATCAATGACTGAGGAAAAATATGTAATTACTTTTAGTATGTTCATTCAAAAACTTGGCATTATAAGTGCAAGATCAAAGTTCCAAAAGCTCGTTTACACTCGCAATGCCGGAGGCCTCATTAGCGCGTTACCGGCCTTTAAGATACATTCTTTTCTTGAAGCTCCCTAAGCCGTTTTTGTTCAGAAATACCTCTTTTGGCAGCTGGTTCCACATAGCGGTGGCGCGCGGCAGAAAATGTCTTCTGAAGCGCTCAGTTGTGGAACGGCGGACATCGAGGTGATACGGATGAAATTTCGTATTGTGCCTCAAAATCCGATGATGGAATTCAGCTGCAGGTCTCACCCCGAACTGAAATGAAAAATTCGATTCGAAGATTGAAATAAATGGATTTTCTGTTCTCTTTATAAGTTTCGTAATTTTAGTTTTAATACATTATCTTCCTCTATAATGACACTTTCCTATATTTAAGAAATGGTACAAATTTCAAACCATACCATACTGACTGCAATTTTTCATTTTTATTCCACACTGCGATTTGTGTGCCCATAAATTAAAGTTATTAGTCTGAACACGTTACAAAAAGACAAGTATAGTCTTATTATTAATAGTAATAGTGATTCCATAATCATTTTATTATTTAAATCTAGGACTACAGTTTGTATATTCAAGATTTACGATCTTACTTAATATTAGATCACTTAATATTAGAAAGAAAGTTTTTTTTTAATTTAATTCCTCTATTACTTGTGCTAGAGCTCAATGGAATCCTCACAAGCTATTTGATTTCTATCAAAAGTCATCAAGGCAAATAAAATACTCACATTCTGTATTTTGATGAGCTTATTATACGAGGTCGTCGCAGTGCGTGCCTTTCTTTATTTCTTTAATGTAAATGTTAATGGATTCAACAAAATGTCTAACTCATTTGAAGGAAATAATATTCACGTGAATTTGACGTGAAGCTTTAAGCCCTGTCGGCCTAATAAAGCATGTCAAATTTTACAGCGAATTATATATTTTTATAGAGATTACTAGCTGATCCGGCAAACGTTTAAAACGTTCAAAACATGTGCTTTTAATTTCCAATTAATAAATAAAAAATAAGGGTTGATCGTAGAAGGGTGACAATTTAGGATTGTATATTGTATCATGAAAAAAATAGAAACTAAAAATTTTATCTACAAAAAAAAATTAGGCGTGAACTACCGTTAACATTTAGATGGATGAAAAGAAATAAGAAATAGATTTTGCATATGATCCGATTCTCAGACCTACTCAATACTCTCACAAAAACGACAATACCTACTCAATACGACACGAGAATATAAAATATTAGATTATTATAATTAATTAAATCAGGCGTTACTTTGAGGAAGTCCATTTCGACTCCGACACCGGAGCACTCATCAAAGTGAGAAATTTCCTGACTGATGTCGGTGTAGGAACGCTGTTGGTCGAGTGGTTGTGGGTTTTTCGCGGAGTACTGCTTGTATATTGGTCTATTGGGTTTTTGTATTAGATTATTGTTTATCAATTACTCATCGCAACTGATAAAAAACGCCTGTAATGTTTCTCGCTATCTCGTTCTCGGGCTTAGGTGAGAGAACGAACGAGACAGTTGGTCTCGCCGTCAGTTTTACCTCCCTAAACACTGGCTTCTGTAATAATAAAATAATTAAAGAATATATTATTAATAACTGATATTGGAAAAATAGAGAGCATACGCATTTGAATTAAAATGTAATCATATATTGATTCTAAATAATCTAAGCTGTGTAACAAACACATAATTATATTCAAATGTGTGTATTGGTACACATTAAACACAGTCATATTTCTACTATTCAATTAAAATATACAAGACATAAAATAACACCTTAAATAGGACTCGTATAATATTAGTAGTAGTCAAACATAAACTTGTAATGTTGGAAGTGAGACAGTCCATGTCATAACTTTGTTGTGATTTCCTATTACTTGTGTCACATAATAATAATAATAATAAAGCTTTATTTATTCCGAATAAATTTACATTAGTTTTTTTTTCATTAGTTAAGTAGTTTTATTAATTAATTATTTTTATCAGTATGTTAATTGTTAGTTATATTATTTTTTTTAATTTAGTGGTTGGAATTTATCGGACCCCGTTTGGGTAAAAGTCTCCTCCATTTTCTTCCATTTTTCTCTGTCTTGGCTTACTTTCATGTTTTGCAATCCGCTACATCGTCTTCCCACCTTCTTTTTGGTCTGCCTACCTGCCTCCTTCTTGGGGGGCCATTCCATTTCGTTACTTTTAGCGTCCATCTCTCGTCTGTTGACCTCTTGAGCCTGACGATGTGCCCACTTGTGTCACATAGAGAGTTTAATGTGTTAATAGTCTAAAGGTTTTGAATATGATCGATGAAACACTATAGGGCTACAAGTATTGTTAGATCAACAGCTGTGTGTTCAATTAGAGTTAATACTGCACGAAATCACCTTAAATATAATAATAATATATGGGAATTCTGGAATAGGCCATTGTAATTTTTATTGCAGTCTTGGTTTTGTTTAAAATTCTTCATAAATATAATTGTAATAGGTAAAATTATTTGAAATAAGAAAAATACATTTGATATATCTTTCTTGAATTACAACTGTTTTTCTTTAAATAATCTTGACAGTTCCAAACCTATACTAAAACATCTGTAAAATTATTTAAAGGTATCGTAGATTATTTGGAACTTTTTAACAAACATGCTTATATCTTCAAAGGGAGAAGTTGCTACGCCATGGTTTTAATAATTTTTAATCATCTGCTCTACTCTTGTTCATACAAGTGAAGGTTAAGGTGGTAAGAGTTTTGATGGCACGGTATATCCATAATGTAAAAGATTTCATACATTTCATTGTAATTTTTTGACAAATACTTGACTGGCGATTTCTAAGAAGTCATAAATAATAATAGGTCTTTACCTATGAAATTGCCGTGTTGCAGTGTACAGACAAATTTTGTTGGCAAATCTAAAAAAAATTGTTTTAAAAATATGACATTCTATTTACAAAATCAGTCTTTTGTTTATTGATTAGCGTTGTATTTTCATTACATTTCAACATTTTTCCTCATAATGGATACTTTGAAATTTCGTGTAATTATGGAATATGAGTTCCGTCGTGGCACCAACGCGGCACAAACGACACGTAACATCAACGACGTTTACGGAGAGAACTGTACAAACGAACGTAGAACCCGTTATTGATTTGCTCGGAATTTTGACTTGAAAAATGAACCTCGTGGTCGTCCGGAAAGTTTGGTCAACAATGAACGGCAATTTCATAGGTAAAGACCTAATATAAGAAAAATATGTCTTACTTACGTCAAAACTTAATATATTTTGTATATATGTAGTCTGTACAGAATACAAATTTTGTGTCTCACGCATCTATTATATACCTACTTTTATTGAGTGGGATAGCCACTGTGTTACATTATAATATGTCATGTATTGATCTCCCTAATAGTATTACCCGCAAAGAGTATAATACCTTTTTCAATTACTACCTGAATATCCATGACTATACATTAGAGGAGGGTGTAACAATACAATGTGCTTACTCAGCACTATTGAAATAGGCTTTGTGAATGAAATTGTGAAATAATTTATAATTATTATAATAATAATAATAATTTTATAATCACTGTCCAATACTTTGTGTAAGTAATATAGTGTAATATTGTCTTAAAAATTAAATTAAAATAATCAGAATAGTATTTTGTCAATAAGATAATTCAAACAAGGATTAAAGTGAAAATATAATTCCTATAAGTACGCTTATGAATGTCAAAACTGTATTCTATTAATTCTTTCTCAAAATTAACATTGTCTATTATTATTATTATCTCTATTATCAATTGCCAATTGTTTTCTCTTTAACATGACAAGTAATAGATGGCTGATACTGATGGATGGTTACTATTGCAAATTATTACTATATTTGAAAGCAACGGAGGAGGCTTTAACCTAAGATGGGATTTACTCTATTAACTGTAACTAAAAATAAAATAGTGAATATATAATTTTATATATGTAATTTAGAGTAAAAAAAAGTTTATTATTATTATGTATATATTGTACATACACACGCTGGAGCGAAAGAAATTTCACTTAAAACGCGAGGTCACAAGACGTCACACTCGGTTATTTTTCAAATAAACTTATGAACTCTATGTCGAGGAAAGATCGGTGCTCCACTGGTTTAAAAACCATACTTAGTAACTGGTGATACATCTAAAAGCTTTTATTTATTTCGTTCAAGTTACCTGGTTGAATAAAGGTTTGAGTTTGATCGATAAAGAGATCTTCTATGACAGGCGATGTTTGATATAATCAAATCTGAAAACGTTTTCAATATCACTTTGGAGAATATTAGATGGTAAATGAAGTTTTGACTGGAACACTGTGTACACATTTACTTAAAATGCTGTATTTATGTATTTTCACGCTATTTACGAGCTTATTATTTTTTTGAAATGAAATGTCAAACCACACTTGTATAGTCATATAAAATGCCGGTCATTTCACCAAGTAGAAAGAGTAATTTTCCAAGAATTGATTTTGTGGAAATATTGCTTATTTAGTTTTTTCGAATGGAATTTTCCGTTTCAATTCATGGCTCGCAAAGCCATAATTCAATTAATTGGATTTGTGCTATCTAAGATATTGATAACTTTGATAACGACTAATTTGGGCTTATGAAAACAAAAGCTTAATTTGTTCGATGAGTCATAACTTTGCCAGAAGTGTTTATTATTTTTGACGGAATTTTTAAAAAATATTCCCTTTTTTTATTAATTTCTGCTCGAACTTACTGCCTTATGGTCTAGGGTCGTTTTTAATCATGTGCTCATATATTACTTAACAATATTGTATTATTGTACTATAATTTGTGATGCAGCCGCTTATCTTTATATATATAATTCTTCTGTGAGTGTGTATGTCACTGAACTTCTCTCAAACGACTGGACCGATTTTAATGAAATTTTTTGTGTGTGTTCAAGGGGATCTGGGAATGGTTTAGATTTACAATTTTGTCCGCTGGACAATGTTTTTTTTAATTTATTAGTAGTTGTTGATTTTGGTATGTTTTACATTGGGTCCGACAGACGGCGCTACCATTGCAGTGTTAAATTTTAAATAGTATTCGAATAATTAATTGAAAATTGAAATCACATGTATGGCAAAACAACGTTTGCCGGATCAGCTAGTATTCCTATATTAATAACATATGACGCATCTCACGATCATCTGTGCAACAAGCCTCACCGGAAATATTCTTATAATACTAATGGGTGAGCTGCGTTGCCGATGCTCGCGACATCCGCAATTTCTTCTTATTTTGTACTTTCATAATCTTAATAAATTTTTTTGGCAAAATTCTTCAGGATAATTAAAAAAAATATTCCCTTAGTATGCACTAGTTTTTATCGTTTTGATTTGATTATACTTATGAATATTTATTTATTTATACACGATTCTAACCGCATTCATTTGAGACAGACAGCAGATTCTGGTTGACCAAAAACCCAATGGGGAGTTGTTTTATTTGACGTCATTTAAGTAATATTCTCCATTATGTTCTATATAATATCGAATGAATCTCGAACCATCGGAAGTCGTAATACAATAAAACCAAAGAAATTGCTTTCATGGAAGAGAGGGTTATGGCCTCAATATTTCAGCAATAATGTTAACAATTTTAAAAAGGTTTGCAAGTAATGGGCATTAAGTTTGATTTACAGTCGCACAGTGAATTCGGTGAGTTTTAAATGTACGGGCACATCATTTGTTGTATCTAAAAATAGCTCACGTGGGCTGAACGTATGTGAAATGTGCAGAAAATATTATTTTCTGTATCAAAACTTCAATGTGATTTATGAAGAGCGTAAATCAATTAAAGATATTGTTGAGCAATGCGAGGAACATGACTTAAAAACTGACCATTTATGAGCCACGGTTAGCAAATTCCAATCCTAATCGATTTACAGTCTACTGAACAGTGTTTAAATTTCTCAAACTTGTTAAATACCAAAGCGAATTATTTGATCCAATAGACACGATTCCTTTGTGCAAATTGCACACCGTTCGTTTTGCTTATCACTATATTGATAGAGATTGAAATCAGTATACGCAATAAGAATTAATAGTTGGCGCAATATCGGTGTCAATATCGTTACGTTATATGTATTATTATTAACTTTTTGGATCGAACGTGTTCAGATGTCATTGAGCATGGAGCAACCGCTGACACTGCTGACACGGTTGTTCTAAATATTGTTGCTGAAGATGCGCGATACACCAACATCTCACATAAGAAATATTGTATATGTGTGTATATATGTGAATTATATTTAAAGTGTGTCTTCAGCTCAACAAATTAGATTTGAATACGGATTTGGCTCAATCATTTCTCACGTCCGCTCAAAGTATTATATCGTGGTGACGCTGCCCGATTACTTTGAGATACTCCCGTCATCCTGAACCTCTGATCCTGTACGGTCCCATTTGCTCAGAACGTATGCCGATTTCCTCACGATATTTTTCCTGAATCGTACGAGCGAGTTTTAAATTATATAGAAAGGAAAACATATTGGTTGGTTGCTGTCGCTGGCTGAATCTACTTAGGCAAGACTACAGTCTTTCGAATGGGAAACTTAGTTCAAATACTGACAACACACAGAATTTGGTACTAATTCCTGTATCATTTGTAAACGCATCGTTTGAGAGGAGATATTCGATCGTAGGAGATTGCCTAGCTAGAAGTTTATACAACGATACAAGAATCCAAATAATAATGATATTAGTTTTAAACTCAATCTTAATAAATTCACGACTGCGGGTTACAAATAGCAATATTTAAGTTTTGCCATAATGTAAGGTAGAGATAGAAGTTTTAGATACGTAGAGGCTGACTATATATACGCTTGGGTCTTAACTAAATCAGGAAAGTATATTTATAAATTTATAAAATTTCTTGAATTTTGGAGGAGTGTGGAGTGTTTTCACAGGTTTGTGAAATTTCTTTTTAAAAATTTTAATTTGTGATTTGTTTAAAAAAAATCCACGTCGTTTTTATTTTTTTTCGGGAGTCAGTCAAAAGTCGTTATGGATTGGCGGTTGGGAAAAGCCCCAAAAAAGTATTTTTTTGCCTTTTTTATAAACAATACATTTGAGACGCAATAGTCAAATTATGCGTTCAAACGCACAATAATACACAACATAAACTTAAGCCATTCATAACTTTCACAATTAATAAAATTTTCAACACTGAAATATGAATGCTATAAATATCTCACTTTGTAATTTCATTAAGATATGAATTCTGCGTAATTAATTTTGATTAAGTTCACAGTTTCAAATATTATATCAATCTTTTCTGTAATTATGATAGACTACAAGTTTCTATGGCATTTTTAATGTCTGTGTAATGCTCTGTAATAAAAAAAATAAAGATCAAAAATTAATTTGAATTGTTCCCCATAAAACCTCTTTGAGTAAATGTACTTCTTCATTCGATTTGTTAATTTTAAATATTTATTTATGTAAGTGTGACTAATTCCTTTTAGTGTGATCTATGTTTATTTATAAATATTATATTATATATTGTCTTTATTTAACATAACTGTTACTCATTTAAAGAAAAACACTTTTTAACGGATTTAGTAATGCATTTTTTTTTGCAAAATTTCAATTATTACAGTACGTGAAATTTTTCCCGACGTCGCGTGCGAAGACGCTCGGGAAAGCAATTTTGAAGAATGTAATTCACAATTAAATTTTCCGTAAATAGTTAATGTGAATGAATTATATAGTGTTTACACACATCTAACTATATAAAAATGCATTGTACCTCGTTACTATCTCAGACAAATACTTGACAGATAGACTGCGAAGTCCAAGTAGACTGATTGAAAATTGTAAAGCCCTCGATGTCAAGTTCTTAAATTCTTGTTAACATTCAAAAGCTCAATTTAATGAATCCTCCAGATCCTTGATTAGTTATCAATATAACACTTTCTTCGGTACAAAATCCCAATAGACCAATATACAAGCAATACTCCGCGAAAGACCCCATAACCACTGAATTAAAATATTGGGATTTTGTACTATGGCCTTCCGCAAGGTAACGCCTGATTCTATTAATTATACGTTCTTCGGTTTTTCTGAAATCGATTAAAAAGTTAGTACGTGCAACTGCGTAATTTGTCTGAAAGCGTTTTATTATTAACTCGACGCGTAAACGATTGATGAAAATTAACAGGAAAACAAAACAGCTGCTTACTCTACGTCAATAACTCTTCAATTGATATAAACAGACTATAATATCAATAAACAAGCTAAATTTGTTATGAACAAAAAATCGATGTAGCGTGTGAGTTATTGTACCTTTTAAAACGTTCTCGAACTGTCAGTGTTAGTAGTATGAAGTACGGCACTTCCAAGAACTCCCCTGGGGCTAAATTATGACTTTGATATCCTTTGTGGTAATTTTTCTAAATGTGTACAAAACAATTTTACAATTTTATTTGGTTTTAGTTATATAACTTTAATATTATAAGATGTATGTATATTGTTAAATATATAAATGCTCTGTATAGTTTATATCAAGCGAATAAGTTCTATCGTATTAGTAATGAGCTGTAAAAATTAATTTATGTTTGGAAAATGAATAAATAAACGTCATCAATATTATACTTGGTACTGAAGTAATACAAAATGTTACGACAAATAGGTTTGTTTCGAAATGTCTGATTTGCAATAATAATGTTAATTATTAACTTACACTAAATATTTTATCAATTCTCGTTCTTACAGCAAAATGCTGAATTACACAAAATTTATATATTTGAGTCTTAGAGCAACATAAGACAATGTCGATCTTCAGAACTCAAGTGTAGAATTTAAAGCTTTGCCTACGAAACGTTACCTTTCACACTAAGCGTATTTAGATGGAATGCTTTTATTTATTCCACAATGGATCATTCGGCAGCCGTTTTTAATTTGTTTGAACGCAAAGGTAGTTCCTGACGATCGTGTAAAGTAAACTGCATTTAGGCTTTTTTTCCGCTGTAAATATAATATAATTTTGGTTTAAATAATTGTGCGCATAGTAACATACAGAAATAAATAATGTTACCCGATTTTGCAACGTTTTAGAGTGACTATCGCTTTTATTAGTTACAGAGTAATGTTTTATAGCCTAAACCCTTTCTGAATACATTGAGTATCTAACACATAAATAATTTTTCTATTTGGACCATAAGTTCCTGCGAGTACAAACAAACACAAATATAAATAGGAATGCAGGATAATAGGAATTTAATATTACGTCACGACCGGTGTCTAAGTGTAACACTATAAAAGAAAATATTTAAAACTATACAAATAAACTTATTCATTTGTTTTAAAGCTGTTCCCTTTTTAAGCGCAGATTTTAGGCGTATAATTATTATGTTCTCAACCATGACATATGCTTAACAATTATCTTATAAATAAAATACAGGAAGTTTCTTAAGTTATATAGGTAAAATTACATGAGAACTTCTAATATATATAATTAATAGAGAGGTAGCTTACACGATAACAAACAAAATGAAGAGAGAAAAAACACAATATTAATACTCAAACAACACGCAATAAAACTTCTCGGCCGTAGAGTGGAGTCTCCGAAAATGTCTTCCGATATTGCGTCACGAACGGTGTCTAAGTCTATAAAACTATGGAAATAACGTTGAATTCATTTGTTTTAAAGCTGTTCCTTTTTAAAGCTGATGTTAGCCGCAGAAATGAAGAGAGGTGCTATTCGTATACGTACAAGCGTACTATTTAAAAACATCGATAGTTTTCATTAGTGAATCAAGCTGAAATAATAGAAGATGTCCTTTACAACTTTTGAAGGTGATTTTGTTATATTGTTTGCGTATCGTGTACTGTCTACTTATGTTTACGTTTCTGGTAACGGAATTGTTCTCATTTTTCACGAAAGCTCCGCTATAACAGCGAAATGTTTTTAGCTTTCCTGAATATTTTTGATTAACCTAAAAAAAATAGTAAGTTAAACTTTAATTTAAAGGTTAACAAAACAGTATGAACCGCGATGTTACTAGATTAGGCTAAAGCTTATACCAAACACTCATCTTCAATTCAATAATTCTACATAATATATGAATGTGACACCCAAATTATTACTAAACATACGATACGACCTACAATTCGTTAAAAAGGGCTACTCGTTTAAGGCCGGCAACGCAAACACTAAAGTGGCTGCGACTTACACTTAAGCAAACCCGACCTGCAAGCTCGTTTTCCCTTTTAAAGATAAACACTTTATGAACGGATTTAAGTTATGTATTTTTCCAAAATTTAAATATGTTTTACATTTTTCCGACATTTCGCGTACTTTACAGCGTGCGTGGTCACGGTAGAGCCTATTAAAAAAATAAACAAGTAATATTAAGGCGTTCAACGAAACGACGGAACAAAATCTTCCGCTTTATAGTATAGACTTAAAAAGAACCGCTCCATTACGGTAAATAATTAACGTATTATCGTCCGTTGAAAGCATTTTTACGATTTTTTTAAACCCATTTTATGTCTTAATTAAATTGTTTATGATTAAATTCCGCTAACACTCAGCTTTTTAGTAGAAAATTAAAATGTTGGCTTCTTATAGTTTATATTTATTTTATCTTACGAGTACGAGGGTACTAAAGCTTTGTACACGTTCAATAAGAATAGACTAATTTAAATAATAAGAAGTAATTGAATTTAATAAGTTTTGTTTATATATGTAAGACTTTATTAAAATAAATTGCGCCGAAATCGAAAAGCCAGATAAACAAATGCTTCATTTGACCGCTGTAAATTCAATCATTAATTTATTATGCAAAATTATTTTAGTCTCGCGACACGCAACGTTCATTAAGAACGAAAAAGGTCAAATTTTGTTTGTTTAATTTTCAAAGGGGAATGGTTTATCTTTTCACTCTATAATAATAAAATGAGTCGCTGTACAGTACTGGAAACGTATACAGATAAAACATATACCAAAAAGGTTTTATATAAATCAGTATTATAATTTGTTTAGATCGCAATATTTAGTATATACTATTAATTGGTTATCACAGATTATAAACATTTAATACACAGACAACATAATTTTTAATTAAACCTAAATTACTAAAATACGATTAACATTTTATTGAGTCCTTACAATAAACTTTATTTAATAGCCTATCTAATCTGATTATTAAGTTTTAGACTTAGAAGAACATTCAGAAAAAAATTCAAGTCTAAACAAAATATTTTTTTTTATTGTTGAAAACAAATAAATAAGAAAAGAAATTTCCCTAGGCCATGTTGGTGTATGTGTATAACATCCAGACCACAGATAAGCTCATGACATTATTGCTGACCGTACCGGGGTTCCCTTGTAGTAAGGGTGGAGGAGGCCTTCACCCTTACTACTAGGGGGTAAGTTATATAATAAAGACTAACGAACAAAAAACCTTATTTATACTATATTTTACTTAACAATCTAAAACTAACTTTACATAATAAGTATCTAATTATTGTTTTTTTTTCGAACCAGTGTAACTATTAACTACTAATAACTTCAAGAAATACAAGGCTTTTTTATTTTATTTTTATTTTACCGGGATTCGAATCCCCTTTCGCTCTGAAGTCTAGCATGGTGATAATTGCGCCAACAGGATTATGAAATAACAGAAAAAAACAATTGACTACTGTTAGAACTGGTGCCGTTCCGGTTAATGAATGAAAAGATAATTTCGGCAGGAAATGACGGACAATGATCAAAGTACATTATTTTTAATCTCGACTAATTATTAACTTCAGGAGAGTGACCTGAAGATCAAGGTATTTTTTATTTACGTTTGACAGGTCACTAATAAACGTTGGTGCAATGAATATGTAATCTGTGAAATATCGATATTACAAGCAAAACCGAAACTCTTTGTTGTCGGTCTGTTAGTCTGCCAAGACCTGGGAACGCCTGCGGATATCGTCATGAAGTTGAAACTGTCAAACTAAGTTGTTCAAACAACATGTAAATTAACACTGACATGAGTGTATTTTAAATGAGTATTTAATGTATAATACTAATAACAGATAGAGCATTTCAATTTTCATTTTTAAAATACTAAATAATACTTAAACTGCTTCAAAGTTCTTTTTAAATCTGTTTTAGTTTTCCCGTTTGTATTTCAAAGAAATGAAATACTAAAGCACTCATTTTAAGAGGTCGTAAACGTATGTTGAAGGAGTTTATAATATAAATAATTTTCTACGTAGACATATTGTAGAGGGTCGGAATAATGTTTAGATAGCTGATTTGATGGACGTTCAACTGTAAGTTGAATTTTAGTATACTCAATAAAAAATATTGTATATTTCAATGTGGACCTCCGGGTGATTGTTTGTCATTATGGGCATATAGGTGATTCTGTGCCTAATACGACGAAGGACTCGTCCATGTGTTTCCGCATGACGTAAAAATTTCCTTTATTACTAAATAAATTAAATAACTAAATTACTGAATAAAATATTAAGTATAATTCAATACTTTATATATGTTTATTGAGAGTCGTCGCTCGCTCTCACAATTACGGTTTGTCCTGCAATCACCTTTATAGAATTTGTCAACAAACTACCTTCGACGTGAGATTGATATCTTAACATCTACTTTTAGGAGGGCGGATAACGGATTAAACCGGTGTACGAAAATATCACCTTTTGCTTGTACGTAAGCAATATTTAAATTTTGACGTTTACTTCTTGTTTGGTACGAGGTTTTGGATTATTAAGAATGAAATGTAGTAATTTTACTTAAAAGTACAGTTTTTTTATATTTTATCATCTTCTGTCTGGCATTGCTTCATTGTTTTTTTCTGATAAATATTAGCTATTGCAATGTTTTTACCAGTGTAGCTATCGTCTTGTTTTTATTTCCTATTTTAAGGTGCGGTGTCCGCTCGTTGCCGAGGCATTGAGGCGCTGTTAATTTAAGCCACTCGACATTTTTATCTTATTTGTACTGGCATTCGAAGACTTTGTAGTAGTTTATTTGCGTAAAGATCTTTTTTTGATTGTCTTTTGTCTGTTAAATAAAATTTATATACCTAATTATATATTTCTAAATTCGGTCGCAGAAAAGTTGCGTCACCTACAAAATACTCAATCGAGTACCTACGATTGCACGATCCATCATTGATGCTATTGCCATCAATATGCGAAATAGAAACAAATAATAAATAGTACGGGTCAGAACTTCAAACATATGAAACCAATATGGAATTATGTAAATATTAGAACTTGTCTGATATTATTATTAACATAATTTTCTATTTTCTCCCCCACTATTATTTTTTTTTAATTGACTGAACTGAAATGAACGCTGATCGTAGAGGTAACATCTTGAGGATGCTCCGGTGTCAGGGCGAAATGCGCGTCGAGTGTTTAAAGGTTTTTTCGCGGAGTATTGCTTATAATTTTATATATAATAGAATTGTATTCTATAGATTTCGCAACCGGCCTAATTGATATTAATTTATCTATATTGTAGTTTAAATTATTCGATTATTAATAAACCATTGTAATAAAAACGGATTGGTAAAAGAGGATCAAGATTGCTAGCGATTCGATTCAATAAAGATTAGATTGCATAGCTTGAGTATTGCCATGTTGATAACAGCTCGATCGAGGGTTATGAATTTATCTGAGATTGGTTTTAATGGGTTAAGAGTTACAGTATTACATACAAATCGGCTTATATAACGTACTACATACTTCAAAGCATACTAAAACTTCTGCGTAGAACTGTATATTAATGAAATGCAGTTCAAATCAAACTTTGCATAGTACAAGAGGGTGATTATGTGAAATAAAAGTTTCTGATAGCCGATAAAGACAATAGAGATTTTCTGTAAAAACATCCGCTACCCTAAAATGCCAAGAATATGAAAATTTCAATACTTTCCTTTCAGAAAATATGAGACAATATTTTTATGCGCCATAAGGCTTTCTCGGCGGCATTTTGTTTGCTTTCAGCAATAGTAAATTCTGATGTGGGTCAGCGTGTCTCTACTAATGTTTCTCGAAGATAATGCTATGTTCACACACCTATTTTCAAGTTTCAATTTATTGCTAAAAGCTTTGCTTTTCCTCGAGTAAATAAATGTTCATAAACCTATAACCGCTATTAATATTAATAAAAATTTCAAAAAACTTGAACCAGAGCTGAAACAGAGAATATTCCATTTTACAAAAATCAAGGCTAAGAACAACAAATAGTGTCCTAGCAATACGAAAAAGGTTTAGTTTGAAGCGATATTCTGTGCCTACAATGTCTACGAATTTTTAAAATATAGTATTTCGGACTGCTGTGTGTAATATATATTACACTAAGCAGTTATATATATAAATTACGCTCCATCTTCACATTAGCTAGTTAGTAAAGTTAGGTCCGACCCGTTAATTATACGCACTTTAGTCGTAGGAAAAGTGGAACGTCAAAAACAATAATAATAATTATCATTTATTTACAAACTCAGCTCATTTTTAACTACAATTAGTGATCATTGGATTGGCCCATAAGCACTTAACACCCGAGAAAAGCCAAAACCTCTAAAAATATTATTTCAATTAAACAAAAAAATTCGATATTTCAGTCTCCTGATGTATATCAGGAGCCTATGTCTTCCCATTTACAAAATTAATAACCACAAGTTATGTATTTAAAAACGCATTTAATACAGCTTACAAAACTTTTGGAAAATTAAATGACGCATAGAGCCTACGTTGAAATGAATCCAATAGCGCTTACTTAATCTGTTTTTATATCATTTCTGGAATCATTAATTCTCATTTCTTTCCCGCGAATTTCGAGTTTGGCAAATATTAAGGGCACTAGGCGTTTATGGAGTGTTTAGCACAAATGGGTCAAACTTGGCTTCGTTGGGTTTCATCACGCCTATCATTCTTCATAATGTTTGGGTGTATCATCAGAATACATTTAAATACGCCTATCATAAATATGTGCATTATTATTAATGAAAATTACTATGGCAGATAGGAGAGTGTTTTATTAAGGAATATACATGACTTTCGAAAATCTGGATTATATATTATATATTCAGTAGTGGAATCGTCTTCAGTGTACGACTATCTGTGATGGTCAATAACAATGCGGTGTATCATTTTTTTTTCTATATGCCAGTCAAACTCGATAGTGCTTGAGAACTTCGTAGACCCAAAAAGGCAGGTGAGGAAACTGAAGCCTGGTGGCCGAAACACTATTAAGAACCTGAACGTAAAAGGTACAGGCCCAAACCATATAGTTGTGACACCAATTATTTAACATTTTGTCAGTTTTAAGGTATATACACCTAGAAGCTGTCTATATGTTTATATACCTTTAATGAAATATCACGTCAAATGAAATTTTAGTCTCTAGTATACCTTTGTATCTGCAAAAATATATTTAATAAAAAATGAAAACTTATGTATAAGCGCAAAAGATGACGTTTATAAATAACAGAATTATTTAAAGCGTTTGCGTTACACAAAAATGATCCTGCAAACTGTGATATGGCGACCTCTACTAAAATATTCATTATTATTATTTTATTATTACAGTAATATTCTCTATACTAAACAGTACCATGGCGGCCAGCTAATATAGTAATGGCTAAATATAATTAACAATATAAGCTTCCATTGGTGTGAGATGAACGATGCTTTTGAATGGATAGCTTTTACGAATGACGCAACTGCCAACCCCTCAAATTATAAAGGTGTTTCATACGAAAATATTTAAAAAAAAGATTTTAAAAGATTTATTTCGTAGTTACCCAATACATTAAATATTGTGTGGAATAGAATCACGATCTTGTGTTAATAATAATAGGTTTGGTCTACTTATATTTAATGTATAAATTACAGTAATTTGCTCAAAAATAAACCTTTAAGTATACTTATTTCAAAATGGTATTATCATACCAGAGTATACATAATGTGCTACAGAGTTCAATTGCTATAGTCTATGGCATGTTTCAATTTTACTTATCTGTGGCTGCGCCCGCTTGACCGGTTTGTACACAACGACAGATATTCCCTTTATTAATCCAAATTTATCAGATTAGATTATTTAAGTTTTGAAACTTGACAATATTGTTTTTATTAATATTTTTATTTAACGCAAATTATCAATCGTAATGCGTTATTCCGTATAATTCAATAATTTTATTGAATTGTACTGCGTCGTTTCGTCATCGCAAGAGCCGAACTAACTACAGTCCATCCGCAGCATCTCATGGATGGAAATCTTCCCCAATTCGCTTTACACGTTATTTTATTTTACAAACAAGTGAACTGTGCTATTGGCAACCAGTGGAGGTCTTCTCTTTAAATGGAGACCAGGAACAAGGAGAAACGGCTGCGGCGGTTACAGGTGCTACCAGTTAGGCAGTCTGCTTGTTTGCTCTCCATAAAATGGGATATAAATATTATTTCTATCTGTTCATGGCCTTATACAAATAAAATATTTTACGGTAGAAGCGTCGCTAGTTCATTTTATTATAGTTCCAATAGTTCCAGAGTGCCGTGAGCTTCGACTAGATAAAATGTACTCAAAAAGCCCGCGCCACGTTTTCTGCTAAAATTTTGCGTTCGCCGACATAAAATGTGAAATGATGTTGCAGCCTGTTTCTATTACGGTCATCATAAAAACAATTATAATTAATAGTTCGCAAGGAAAGCCCTAAAAATAGTAAGCAATATATGCTTAGAGATAAAATGTTTCTTCTGTAATGAAAGTTTTATTTATAGAAGGATATTCAAATACAATATATTTCATACGCAGACATTCTTTAACATTTCATCAAATATTTGTTTTGTATTGATTAAAAGTATGTTAAATTCAGATTAATAATGAAAAAGACGTGTACGTACTTAGCGTACGAGCTAAGCGACATTTAGTCCTGAGGTTCAAATCCCAGCCATTCAGAAATTTTTGTCTCGTTTCAAATCTAAAATATTTATATGAATTATCGCGACAACCCGATACACGCTTAGCCACTTTATAAGTAGCATAATGAGTGATAAAGCTAGACAAAGGAACGTTGTGGCTTGGGGACAATTCAACTTTGCGTTGAACAAACTTGAAGCTGCATTGAATCTTAAAACTTTATGCATAAAGCTCAAATTTAGTTATGAGTTTGCTTCTTTGCGTTTTAGATTCAGGTGATATTAAAGTCGGCTTATGACAATGAAGGGTTATTTAGGTCATCATTTAGTAACTCGATGATACAAAAAGGGCCGCTATATTAATTAGAAATATGATTTTTCTAATTGCATTATAATAATATGTACTTATAAGGTTTGCTACGGTCAGCCGGTTTAGTTTAAATACCCGTAAAACCATACACTTTTCTCCGATTTCACAATTTTTTTTTATTTATACCCTTATAAATTATAACGAGATATTATGTAGCTACTCCCTCGAAAATGTTTTTCATTACGGATTAGAGCGTTTTATTAAACGTACAATCAAATTAAATTGCAATGTAAAAAGTATTAATGGTAAGATCATTTATAACATGTTGGAGTTTAACTGGAAAGAGTTAAAAGTAAAGTAAAACAAGTGAACATAAGAAGGTACGGTAAGCTTTATTCCATTTTGAACATATGGATGACAAAAATGGACTTAACGACGGTAATAAAACTTTATAACAAATTAGTAACCTTCTAGATGTAATAAGAAGATATACAGTCATGAAAAAATAGAAAAGATACAAAATCTAGGGATGAATTGTTGCTCTCACGGAGCTTGAAGTGAAATAGGCTAGGCTTCTGGTTTGTAATCGGCCAAAACTGGTCACCCACTTAGTAGGCAGACCCTGTACAAGAACGGATGACGAAATCAGGGAAAAGGACTTGACTGGAGTCAGGAGCATGAAAGCGGGTTTTCGTAGCACTCAATAGTCTACATAAGAACTCATATAATAATAGTTTATATATGTTTGAGAAATAAAAGCCTTTTTCATTTATTATGTTTATTATAATATGTTATACATATATTAATTTGATTATGTCCTACAATGAAAACATTGGTATTTAGTGAAGTTGTCAACTTGTGCTTTGAGGTCAAACTAAACTAATCTCGAACACTGTTTGAGTTTCCTGTTCAAACAAGTGGCTGATATCAGGTATTTAAATGCGAGGATTTAAAATAAATGTAAACTACGAATAATGGCAAACGTAATAAGATTTAACATCAGCTATGTGGAACTAACTTTCTGAGGATTTTCTTAACAAGTACTTCTCTCAAGAAAAGCCGACAACACACTGGATGCACAGTTTATAAGCGGCCCTGTCAGTTGGAACTTCAGCTCCCTATAAAAAACCATGTGACTTAAAGATTATATTTTTATATATATATAGATTGTTAGACATGAAACTGTACTATGTTAGCATGTGTTATTTATTTGTTTATGAATCGGTAAACAAAATAATGTCTATACAGAAATTAGTAAAAAATAAAGTAAACAATTAAAACAATAGACATCTCCTAAAATATTTTCACAAAACAAGTAATATAAGTTAATCGTATCGTGGTTTAGCTTTTCGTTTCACTAACATTGTAAGATAACGGTGTAAAATTTAGCTGGTTCAATACATATTTTTAATCTGTATAACGAAATTAATAAATCACTAAAATATGGTACTATGATACAGATAATTCAACATTAATATAAACGTACGTATTCGTAACGATTTTTCTCAAAAGCGCGTAGGTGACCTTCTGTGACTGAATCTTTGATTATTTTTAAGACCACTTTCTTTCACCAAATGACTGTTATATTGCACACATAAACAGAAAAGTCAAGGCCTTTTGCATTTCAAACACTGTATGTGTTTGAAGTGCAAAAGGCCTTGGGTTGTAGCCACTAGTCCAGTTCTGCTCCGCAAGATAAGCATAGTATTGCTATAACTAATGTATTAGCTAAAATATAAATCATAATCGTATATCTATAATATAAAAATGAATCGCAAAATGTATTGGTAAGCGCATAACTCAACAACGCCTGGACCAATTTGGCCAATTCTTTTTTTTAATGTTCGTTGAAGTCCAAGGATGGTTCGTACGGCGAGAAAAAATCGAATAATTGCCGGGAAAACCCTAAAAACAGCTTACTTACTTACTTACTTTTAAATACTAATAGTGTTTTATTTAATTATTTTTAATTCACACCAATTATTACCAGGATGACGGTTATGTTCAGGATATTTTTTTGCAAAAAATATAAAAAAGGTAGGAAATAAAACACTGCGACATTACAATTTTTTTGACATCACGAAGTCTGTCGGGTCAGCTCGTTAAAGTTATAAAAAACACTTTTAGATGGAACAAAAACTTAATTACAATAATAGAGTTCGAGGTGATAAATCATCACGGTATGAAGGTGCTACGTTAGATTGTATCGCTATAAAGCCTAGAAGCTGTACAATTTCATTTAACCTTTCGAATATTTATAAATGTAATTTCTTTCAATTTTATATTTGAATTGTAGATCTTTACCCTCATCGAATGATATTTCTAGTTTAGTATTTCAATATATTACAAATTTTTAATATTTACTGTTTTGATACTTATATGACAAAAATTGTCGACATCTTTCTGTGTCCACGCATACACCGAAAGAGGTGAATGAGGTGTAATTATGTCACTGTATGCCATTGAAAAATGAGACAATGTTATACGAATTCTATATAAGGTCGTAGGCCTTAAAGTAGTTAAGCTCCTACACTACAAAAGCGTTTCGCTATTTTCCCAACATTTTCCCATATCAGTAATAGGCGTAGACTATAGCAGATGGCGCTGATACCAACGCCGGATATGACTCCAGCCACTAATCTATTCTGTAGACTAAGAATATTTAGATACGACTTATTTTTACTAGCCAATAATTTAAAAAGTTATTTGTAAAGGAACCGTCTAATTGACGAACTGAAATTACTAACTTTATAGTATAACAAACGCATGTTAGGTATAATAACCATTAAACTGCAAAATAACCATTTTGCAATAAATCTGTATAGAAAATACTTATTCAAAACAAAATTAACTGATTCTAATTTAAACTGTTTATAACGTTACTAGTAATTTACTATAAAGCACTGTAGAATCAGGTGAACAAGATTGTAATTTGAATACAAATTGTTCGGCTGAATCTAATCGAAAGTCTATAAATTTTTATACCCTAACTGGCAGAGCAATTCAAATTTTGCTTTACCAGCTATTGCATTGTTTTTTACTCATATTTATTTTCTAAAACCCTTTTATTTTACACCGTTTATAGCAAAATGGTTACTTAGTGTTCGTGTGAATATAAATATTTTATGAATGCAGGGGAGCTCCCCTGCTGTTGTTCCCAATGCTTATATATGACAAAGCAAATTGTGCTTTGTATAGAAACATTTACCAAATCAAAATCACCTACATTGTTGTGGGACTAATGAAATAAGCGTTAAGTAACCTAATGTTCTTCTTGCTACGTTAAAGTCTACATACGGCCTTAAAATCTGTACAAATATCGGGACGTTGGTGGAGATTAAATCGGTTCATAATTAGACTAGAAAGTAGTATACTCTATATACGTCTGCCAGACTGAACGTAACCGTAGCATGCGGCTGACTAATTTTAATTGATAGCAGCAAACAATTGGCACTCACTCGGCTCTAAGTATGGTTTGTAATTGTACCAGACTTGGGAACTCCAAACTTTGTCTACCTTTTGAGCCTTTTAACGGTGAAGGAACGGTTTATGACCATACCAAGAAAAGAGTTAGTATCTTACATGTATTTGAGTCGTTGGACTTGTAAGAAAAATAAATCTAGCAATATTTTATCTTCTCGGTAATTGAATTTGAGGGATATCATGAGAATTATCAGGCTGTCGTTCGAAGGGCCTAAGTAATGGCCCTTCTTATCAGCTCGTAAAAGATACATCTTTCAGGGGCATTTAATACTTAATACCATATTTACCTAGGGTTAAGTTTACTGAAAAATTAATTATCATTGGGACGACGATTCATGATAATTTATTTAAGGTTGATTTCTGTATAGTCACGTAGGTAGTCAACCTTAAGTAAATAGTATCAGTGCCTGATATACGACTTAGATTAAGGCGGCCCAATTGCATCGTTTGAAGCACACATCTCTTTTCATCACTGTAGGGACACAATTTGACAGAGAGCGACAAAACCGTACGCAGATTCTTACATTGAAAAAGAGACCAGTATTCTATTAACTGTTATTATTACTTTGATAAAAAAGTGAAGCTTTTTTATCGCTTGCGTTATGTTTAATAATTAATATAACACAAGTCTTAAAAATATGGAATGAATTAACCAGAGACATACTTACACTAGCCCTGCGGAATTACCAGTGATTATTAACAGACCCACGTCATTTCTACTTTCTTTATAACCACTGTTGAACGTTTTTAATTCGAACCGGTAGTCGGATAATACGGTTAACCAAACTCCTCAGCTCGTATAGATTTATTTTACAGCTGTATGAGATGAGCTGCAATAACTTTTTTACTTTTATATAGCCTATTTTGTCTCTGATAATGTTTTTACAGACAATAAAGATATATATATATATATATATCTACATTTATACAATCATTTGACGATGAAACCTGATGGTTTGAGCAAGCTCACCATAACAGACTGTCAAACAGAGATCCCATCAGCATTCGTTGCTTGTGGGAGCTAAAATATGTATTATAAAGAAAGTTTAAAGAAAAACACTTTATTAACGGATTTAAGTTATGCATATTTGCAAAATTTAAATATCTTTTACATTATTTTTAAAATTTTCCGACGTTTCGTGTACTTTCCAGCGTGCGTGGTCACGGTCTAACCGTGTGTTTAAAGTCTTTTTCTTTAAATGAGTAACAGTTATGTTAACAAAAGACAATTATTTGTACATATTTTCGGGCTCCACGGCTCCTTTCAGGTGCGAATTGTTTTTGAAACTTAAAAAGTTACTTTCATTATAATTTTCAATTAATCGTATTTTTAATTTCTTTTTGCTTGTATGTTAACGTCTTGTTGTCTGTTTTTTTGTCCCACTATAATTATTCACCCTACTCATTTGTGAAAAGCATTTAAACGCCATACTATATGTATATCTTTGACTTTTACTGTGTGTGTATACAAAATTATGTGTTTGTTGTGTTACTTGCAATAAATAATTAAATAAATTAAGTTAGTCCCATTTATAAATAGCGTGCTTTGATGCTATATAATGTATACTGATATTTGTAAGAGCTTAAATTTCAGCCTTACACAAGCGTTCTAAACGAAATCGCGTTAAAATGAGAAAATAAAAAGTTCTGTTTATATTTGGCTGTAAAATCTTAACGATATCGTAATTCTGATGGAATTCCGGATTATTCTGTGGTAACTTCGGGCTTCGCGACGCTTTCGAGAGCTTTTGTTACAAATGCAAAAAAGGTTCTTAAAGATGTATAAAGTTTAAATAAAAGCTTAGAAGTAATAGCTTAAGTAAGAAAGTATAAATTACTGTATAAACAATGATGTATTTTTATACGGAACTGATTAATTGTGACCTTAAGCTATCCAAAAACACACTTACATTAAAAAAAGGATTTACTTTTTATAAAAATTTGTCTATTATAAGTTAATAGGTTGGTATACGTATTCGATTCCCTTAGACCTATGAATATGTAACATAAGTCACAAAATTCAAATTAAAGAAACGAACCTGTGTTGAGATTGTTAATGATTATACGAAGTATACCAATGGAGCCTGTTTGAAGGCCATTTACCATGACAGTATAAGAAGTCTGGAGTTAGTACTGTTTTATCAACACAAAACACTCTATAACTACACTTATAGGTATATTTTCAAAGAGTATTTATTTAACCATACCATTTAATGTTTTTATAATAACCGCGATGCATGGTCCTCTGATTTCATATGATAATTTACTAATATATCGGTCACGCAAAATGAAGAGACGAAATCTTAAAAAGGCTGATCAAGACTAATACTGAAGGCAGCTGATCGGATGTTCACCAACAAAATCAACAATTAAGACTCTTCAACTTCAACCGGTGGAAATAAACCATCCGCTTAGATATTTATTATGTCCCCATGATTCTGTGTCTAACGCGTTATATTTTTTGAATCTAAAGATTTCCTCACGTTTTTCTTCACCATTAGTACATAAGAGAGCTTTGAACGCAAGCCTTCATACTTCTTAAAATTCAGGCATTTGTTCAAATACTTACTTGAGATGAATATTCAGACACTAACCGTGAGACCAGCTTCCTGTAGGTATTACGAAGGTAGAGAAACTGTGTCGATACTAAATCTTCAACGAATGGATCTAACTCTTGTACTGTGAAGATGTTGTTCATGGGTTAAATAGTTATCACTGAATACCATCGGTTTTCAAATCGTTTGAACAACCGCGGCAATAATTGCAAATATTAACAATGAAACAAATGCAGTAATAAAGGGTTGTATCGAAAGCTATGATAATATATTTATGGTATTATGCAACTAGTTAAACTACATTCATTTGAGTATTTGGCCAGTAAATAAAATGTTTTGTGAATTAATGAAAAATTACCAACATCAATAATTTATTGCATTACTATTTACATTTCAGCTTATTACATAGACATTTATTACAAATAGCGAAATTACATAAATCTAACGGTAATAATCAAAATTGAAGTTATAAGGAAGGTACTAAAATCGTATATTTTGCAAAATACTTCACTAATCACTAATAGAAATACATTATTATCGTAATACAAGAACATATTTTATAATTGTTTATATTTCAACAGCCATTTGTATGTAAAAGCTTCTAATATACAAAGTCATTGTAAAACAAAATCTCTAAGCGCATTTAATTACCTGATTTACACGTATATTTACAACATAATGCTATTAGGAATATTAAAATCGTAATTCATTATTTTCTATTCTTATAATAACTATAAGTAAAAAATAATATAAAAGACAATAATATTAGATAGACCGATCAGACAGAGTTGTCCGTACAACTTTAAATGTCAATATTATAAAAAGTTGCTGAGTTTTGTTGAACGAATCTCAGGTAATACTTGTGCGAGCTGAAATGTTCTTTTTGTAAAGTATAGTCCATTTATCCAAGAAGACTTTAGGCTATATAAATATCTCTGATATTAATTTGAGCGGAGTTTAATTGAAAAATGTTATAAAAATGCTTTGAAAATTACGAGGTGCACGGGTTAATTTTGCGAAGGTTTGGACGAAGCGCACAAACCTTTGAAACAAAGGTCATTTGAAATCATCGCAAATTATCTCTATGTAAAAAACCAGGATGTTTCTATTTTATGAGTTAATTTATTACTAAAATGAATCTTCACTTAAAGGTAGAGAAAATTTTACAAAGGTAAAGAAAGAAAATATTTTACAATAAAACTTAGAAAATAAATGCAATAAAAATATTATACATAGACGATAGACGGTATCTCAGATTCTATAAATAAAAGGTGCGTTCATAACTTCATTAACTAATTATATCACAGTGAAAAAGTAAATTTGCTTTTACTTTGTGAAATTTCTTTTACAGTCTAAGCTAGTTATAAAATGTTCTATCTTAATTTAATTATAGAACGGGTGCGGTTACTTTGGTTTCTTAAAAGGAATCTTCATCAAGTGGTTTGTGTTTCTATGCAAAATGTTCGCTTTTAAAATGGTTTTCACAGGTAAGCAAGAAACAAGCCTAGGGTTTTCTGTTTTAAAACATTATTGAAGGAAATACAATGTCAAACTATCTCTTAACTAAATTTCTATAAATTCTTCTTACTAATTAAGTTTTGACTGTTGATCAAGGGACAATCAAATAATCATCAAATAATAAATATAATCGAAGTTTATACAGTCGTACAATTAAACTCTCGTAATGTCCGGCATAAATTGACCTGTCTTGGGCCGTTTGTCATTGTGACAAACGATCCATCTCAGAGTTTATTATTACGGCATCACAGACTAGGCTGCTAATATTAAAACAGATCTATATATAATTTGTGGGGAGATTAATCTCCACAGAGGCCTTAAAAACAACACATTTGATGTGTTTTGTAGCCTTAATGTGTAATTAATATACGTTATTAATAGTCTGTATCTGTGATAAAAGTATATATTTTGATTATAATTTGAGCGTTTCCACATATCAAATGTTAAAAATAAATTAACAATTTGGTAATAATGATGTCATCATTTTTTTGTTTCTATTTCTTGTTCTTCATCTAATTCATGCCATATACAATAAAACCTTTTTAAGCTTTTGGATTAATTAAAAAGAATAAGGTCAGGCGCCTGAGCTATTATTTTTTCCATTGTATTTGCTTTCCGAATTGTTCTTGAAAACCATGTTAATGTTATCGTTCGTGATTTCAAATTCATTCTGTTAATTAGTCTATAAAACGCAACTTTGTATAGCTCCTGAAATGCTTAACCAAAATTATAAACTCATAAATTTTATGGTATACTATTAACATCAACGAATTCATGAATATAAAACGAAATTTAATACGAAAATAAAAATAAAATTAAGTAAAATAATTTATATATATATTGTGTGAATCAGTAATAATTAAAACCCTCAGTAACGACAATTATGTAAGAACTTAGACTCAAGTTTTATCGGGTTGCGTTTCTCAAATATTATATGCCGTAAGAGCTATTGAAGTACTTATTAATCTCTAGATCACGTGGTACAATGTTCTAAGCATAAAAGTCGGAACACAGAGGCCAATAACACTATTGAATTTATTACTTAGAATATGCGTCGCAATTGCGTTTACAATGTACGAGCTTTAAAGATCAGTGTTTTGTCACCTAAAGACAATGCGTTTGAAAAATCTGGGATTTCGCGCAGATAACCGAGGCGTTGCCACAGACAAGTATTCTGATGCATCTTAATGTGTATTTGCGTTGCGACATCACATCTCATTAAAAGAAGGAAATATTTATAAGCAGTAATATTAAACATATACTTAGTTAAATATATACTTTATATATAACAATGCTACTAATATATTTTAATACTTGTTTGATTTTTTTTTCATGGTCACTATACATAAATAGAAAATAGAGTTCGTTCTTTTTAATTTATCCAAAAGCTACTGGTTTTGTTGTATGTGCTATGACTAATATGTGCCATGTATATGACTTATTAGTTTGTATATGATAATACTCATTTAACACAAAAATATTCTATCCATTTTATATTTACATAATACTTTTTTATTAAAAACTATATTAAAGTTAATACTAGTAAGGTATCCTACATAATATAACATTAATTACAATTAAGGATTGTTTTGACAAAACTATATTTATGTACATACTAGTAAACCTCCCTGCAAAGTCTTGTCTCACTTGAAATGAACCTGGACCCGTACATAATCCCAATGATACTTGATGTAAGATTTTTTTATTACAAGCTATATTCGACTATTCGATATTATAGAAAATGCATTCAAACAATCTTTATATTACAACAAGTGTTTGGACTTTACTAAAACAACTGATTTGTTCATAGAAAATTATATATTACTCACTCAACATTTAAATAATTAAAATAATGTTTCAACCTTCCGTCTCTGATAATTCGAACTGCGATTGAATGTAAACGTCTCCAGCTCAGATGAACTGTGATCTGTTTTACCATTGTGTCCATCATCTCGTTTGAAGCATTCACATTCCCGCCTCTCATTCTGTCAATCTCGGACATCTGTTGCCAGGGTGAACCTAGAGGACTCACTGATCGAATCATCACGTACCTTGAGCCGTCTATTACCATTCATATGTTCAATGAACGATGTGTTTGTGTTACGGAGATCGCGTTGAATGTGGTTCGAGGGCGAGAGGTGAGTGAGTCGGTAGCTGGCGCAAGAGTCGTTCCTTCGTACGATGGTCCGAGTGGTGCCGGCTCTGGAACTGCCGATGGGAGCGAAAGATGGATTCTGCTCTGGAGGTGGTAGACAGCAGCAGCATTTGAAGTAGGAACGGTGGAACTCGCGTCTGAATTTCCCTGAAACAAATGTCCAGTGATGATAAAAGGGATGGGCGGTGTCGTCAAAGCGTCAACTTTGATGTAGCCATGTTTTCAATCTAGTGTGGAATATCAAAAGTTTAAGTGCCTGATTACGGTTTTGAAGACTAAAATTTTAAGAACCAACCATTATTAAATATGAGTCACAACTGAATTAATTCAAAACGATTTCAAGAGAATAATTGATATTCCTAGTTGAATAAATATTTGTATGTATATCGAAATTAATATTCATTGCGTCACTCTTGTAATAAACGATTGGTTGGATCCTGTATTTATAATTTCTTTGTTTTATCAAAATTCGTAACACTTATAGGTATTTTAGATTATCTGTATAACGACACAGTGTAAACGAACTATTAACGTTCAAAGAATGTTTTTTCCTTAATTAATTATTCTCAAACGAGGAGATTGGAAAGAAAAAACATCGTTTGACGTAAGTACGTTTGTGAGGGTGTACAATAAAGGGTGGTGCGAATACATTTGGATGCATGCGGTTTCCGAATAAAGCCACATACTAACCTGAAAAGCCTGGGAAACCTGCAAGCAAAATATTTCTGTGACGTACATTGGAGAAATCCAGATACATTAAACGCCAAGACAATGTAGCAATTTTGAATGGTATCGTCCAATACAAATCAAACTCTGATTGCCTTTAGAAGTAGACAACGTTTTTATATCAGGCTGTAATAGGTGTGTCTTAGTCTAGTTCCAGACATGAGATTTCTATCACCTGTTACGGACATAATGGATTTAATCTGTGGAAAAACTAAGAACTACAACTAGACCACGAGACTACATTTTTATAGTCATAGCCATATATTATCATTTGTTCACGTAATTTCGGTATGAAAAGCAGATTTATTTATATGTTATAAGCGAGTATGTACAATCGTTATAAAATTGACATGCTGCATCTACTATAGTACTAAAGTTAAATAATCGTAAAACAAACGCGTCAACGACTTAATTTACTTAAGTTTTCATGCATACGCAGTCCTAGATTAGATGTTAGAATAGAGAGAGAGGATAAAGTGAATAATCAAGCTATATGAATCTATCGCTATCTATCTAGGTATAACTATCGCTCAGACTAACTGTAATAAGGTTTTTAATTAATCAATGTATATATGCAGTAGACACAGTTCATTCGGAAAAGACAGGATGACGATATTAGTATCTGGTATAATCTCTATATTCTTTCGTTTGAATAGTTACAAAACTTCCAAATAGTTTACTTTTTAATACTACATCGACATATATTATTATTGGTATTTATTTATTATATCAAGCAACTTAATGCACAATTCATAAGATAAATTACTACTAAATATTTAATATTTGTTGTTTTATTTACAGCTCGAACACATAAAAAAGCAAAGAAAGTATACCCAAATGATAAGATAAATGAAAACTACGTCTATAATCAAAATAGAGCCTTGACAATCATTTTTCTAAATTTAATGACCTCTTAGGTAAACAATTGTAAAGGGTACCTTAACATTAAATACTGATAATATCATTACACACAGGAAAGTTACGAAATAATAAGATCATAATGTAATGTGTTGTTTCTCATAATAAATAAATAAGTAACACATTGCT
Source organism: Pontia daplidice (assembly GCA_963693355.1). Classification (NCBI taxonomy): domain Eukaryota; kingdom Metazoa; phylum Arthropoda; class Insecta; order Lepidoptera; family Pieridae; genus Pontia; species Pontia daplidice. The sequence continues at coordinate 1,065,231 of CAVNZL010000018.1, read as the reverse complement.
TGTGTTGGAAAGGATTATTATTTCACCGGGAACTCAACCCGAGACCTACTTAGTAGTTTCGGGTACTCGTAGACATTTTTGCGAAAAAGTAGCAACAGTTCGAGCACAGAAAACAAATTCGATCAAACGAAAATTAAAAATCATTTGTATCGGAGACCCCTAAAGATATTACTGAGATTGAGTCAGGAGACAGATGGATAGACAGACAGACAGGGCATTGAAGTTTCAGCAATAGTATTCCTGTTTTTAACCTCGAGGATACGTATGGAAGATACGCAAGCATTAACGCTTATAAAAAGGACAAATGGTCTTTGCTCGAGGTTACAAACAGAGGCCTGGGTTTGAGTAATAAGACTGGGTATTTCGTGTAGCGAAATCTGATTACGTATAAAATGATGAATGAGACATCGAGAATATGTTTCATTGTGCGACGACAAAAAACGAGGGTTAGATAACTATTTGCCAAAGAAAGCCAGTAATTAGCAATCTGTATCTCTCTTTCTGTTGGGACTCTTTGTAACTTCAAGACAATGGTGAAGATATCACGAAGATAGCAAATGATATATAAAAACTTAGTAAACTCGATTTTATATATTTAGATTAGGTACTTTATGTAAACTAGACAAAAACAAATCGAAATTTCGTTAAAATTGTCCTCCTCAAAGAGTTTATTTGTTAAGTAGGCGTGACGCTTAAACATTAACGGACAATAAACTCAAATTTATCACATGATAGTAGTGTTAAAGTGTCAACAAATATGGTTATTTGAATACATAAAGCTTAATATTAGAAGCTGAGGAGTTATGTTTGGTTGAAAGAGCTGATCTCAGGGTCTACTGGTACGTATAAAATATTTTTTAGATAAAGATAATGTTTAATAAATTAATGGTAGATATTCCGTTCATCAATAGTCTATACAGTATGTATACTAATCATAAGAGTGGAGGATAAATGAAATATATTGTAACTGAGAAAATTTTGCAAAACAGCATATCGGGACGCCCCTCTACTTACTAGTAGAGGGGGATATATGGACTTCCCACTACAGTTGTAATAAAAAGACGAGAGCTATAAGAGATCGCTTGTTTGCGTTTGGACAGTGAAAAACTATCATTTTGTTAGACTTTACGTAATAGAATTGATTATTTGATAAAGGTGTGTTTTTATTGTGTTCTCAAAAAATGGAATCTTCGAAAAACAATAAAGAAACGACGTCACTATATTTTAAAAGCTTGCTTCGGTCTCTACTTCGTCAAATCGTCCCGTTCATTATTCTCTATAATTATTTGTGAAATGCGTTTAAAAACTCATCTGTATGCATATCTGTTACTGTATTATACGTGTGTAAAATATGATGTTTGTTGTATTCCTTGTAATTAATATATAATACGTAATTTTAAATTTGTAATTAATAATAATTCAGGAAAAAATTATTAATATCTTTTATGAAGAGATCTCGAAATAATTGTATGCGGAATATGAAATAAGTTAATTTCGTACATGCACGCAAATGTTATTGCATTAATTTAATTTTAATAATTTATCATGGTAAACGAAATTCGTGTATTGTCGTGGAAATTGTGTTGAAACCTTTTTTTATTTAAATATGTATTTTTATACAACACTAAAGATTAGACCGCAAATCCACCGGACTGGGGTGTGGCCTAAAGCAGGCCTGCTGTCAAATATAATTTTAAATCACTATATCGACTGCAGGTCGCGAGAGCATCCTATATTGTCAAAATGGAAATCGCGAACGGTGCTTCGCTAGAAATTAGCGATACCGCGAATGGTGTCGATAGTTAACAAATTTATTAAATCTACACCAGAGCAAGATATATTTGTGACAGGCTTAGTAAGATTGAGTGAAGCCTGCAACGAGCTTTTATTTGTAAGTTTAGGCTAAGGTATTTTTAAACTATGTTTTGGCTTTATGAGATATCTCAGTAACAGAGTCCCATTTTCACCCTTTGGGTGGGTCAAAAAAGTAACAAATAGAACAAAGATAAAATGCTATATTATGTTTGTCGGTAACTCGACTGTAAGAAAAGTCCCTAGGCACAAACTTTACTTTGCCCTCATCACAATCGTCAATAATACTGTTTGTTTCTGAAAGTTGGGTAGACTTTTTTGAACATAGTATCTAAAAATTTCTAACGATGTAACAGAATCTGCAATTTTATTCGTTAAAGTATTTTAATACTTATAAACGTTAAGAATATAATAAGTGTAAGTTTTGAAATCAAGTGACGGCGGGATATACTCTCTGCCACTCTATAATCCTCAAGATTTAGGGCAACCACTCACACACGTAGTGTCATGATATGGACAACTATGATTCAATTCCCTTGAATTTGCGCATATAAAAAATAGAATCAGGAGTCACTTTGCAGAAGACAATTTATTAGCCATAATCCGTGAAAAACCAATTATGAACACTGATCGAAAAGGCAACGTCCTGAGGATGTTCCGGTTTCGAATGTTTCAGGGTTTTTTCATGGAGTATTGCTAGTAAATTGGTTTTTAAATTGTTAATACGTTATAAATGTGTGCCAATATGATTTAAATGTGTACATTTAATTATATATTTCCTCCAAACAGGGTATTTGATATAATAATTGTTTATTTTTCAAGAAAACATTAAGAGTCTTAAATTACATGTCTCAGAACGTTATTTAAATTAAATCTTGCTCAGTGAAGAGCTATCAAACCATTTTTTATAATAATGTATTTAACACTGCTCTATGATATAGTAATTTGAATTTAAATTATTGGAACGGACCTTAGCGTCCATACAGCGATCCATTGTTGAGTCAAATGTGATCAAAAGTGTAGCAAGGTTTGAAACATATTTTTTAATTATCTATTATTTAATGTAATAGCTTTTGACTTACCACTCATGAAGTTGTAAATCAACGGGTTGACAGCTGAGTTGGCGTAGCACATCACATGCGAGATGAGAGCAATACAAGTCATGATATCACTCTGCCTTACATCGTACGCCACCCTGTTTAGAAATATTACAACGTCATAAAAATGGAAATTATATTGCGATTTACCAATGTTGGAGATGTTGAATGATAAAAACTGATATATATTGTTGAAACTGTTATAATGATATTACTGAAGCTTTGCTAAAAACCGTTATTGAGTCTGTTTTGCGCGTCGCGTGTACTGTTATTAGGATATGTTGCAGGCTGACTAAAATGTTAAAGCTAATTCTTAATATTAGTTCATTACCCGAACAGAAATAAATTTTATATATGGCACTGAGGCAATTTAAAATTATAACGTAGCTGTTAATATGTTATATTCGCGACATTCATTACTTTATTATAATACACCATATTACAAGGAATAATAGTAACAATAAAAAAAACTTAAAAAACTAGTATATAAATAAATCGCCTTATCGCTAACAAGCGATCTCTTACAGACAACCCGACATATATGTAGAAGTTAAAATGGAAGGGTGGTTTTACAAAAGACAAGAATAAAGTCATATAAGACAGCTAAAAAGTGAGAAAAGAGTTGATTATAAAATGCAGTAGATACATACAACAAAAAAAATTATTTATTGTATTTCGCTACGAAATAGTTGGTGCAGTGAGCTAGCATAGTTTTAATCAATTCTAGCATTTAATCGAGAGTTTAAACAATTATTGTAATTGAATTTTAAAAAATCAGAAATCGGATTACGACCAATATTTTTTAATTTGTTTGTTAGTAATAAACATTCTTAACCGTTAAGGACCCTGCCGGCCAAATTTGGCCGCTACTGCGCACCTTAGCGCACTCACGCTCGCACGGCAATTTAAGTCCTTTTTTAATTTTTTTAATTTTAAGGCTTAGAGACTACTTTTGTATGAAGATTTTTTCGATCATTTTTTTTCACGCAAACGCGTGTTTAGAATGATCGATGGGAGCTGAAGGGTTAACATCGAGGTCGTGATATCTCAAACGGGTTATTTTATTGTTTATTTATTTATAATATAAATGGATTATATACCGTTACTCTAAATTAATAATTCTATTCTTTAAATATTGAATATCTGAAGATGGCTTTAAATTTCTCCGTTTAATCCTATCCATTTATTTAACAAGATCAAAGATAAAAATGGCTTTCTGAGACTGACAGCTGCGTAATAAGCGGATATTGTTACTTTTGATAGCTTAGTTGGTCAGAGTATAATTGATTCTAAAATCTCTATTAAAAATATCTTGATTTCGTTGGGAAAATAAGTTTGAACGGTCCCTTGCGCCTGTTTTTTTTTATTTTTTTGCGAAAACCAAAGAATTAATATAAATTAAGAAAATTGAATTTTTTTTAGTTTTAACAATAATTCCTGCATGGGCGGTACAACGTGAGCTTAAACGTAAGCTCTGAAATCGCCATCAACAGTGTTCATTACTGCATAAACACTGAGATTTTTTTTGAGAGTTCGACTGACAGTGGTAACATATGGAAAGTTCGGTTGAAACTACGTAAGGTAAATTAAATAGATTAAAAAACGTACGTCATTTTAGCATTTTTGTATAGTGAGAAGTCACTGAATTTACTAAATTATTTACTTATCGTAATTCGTAAAAAGAAAAATAAACGCGTCACCGGTTTTACCCAAACGAGGATCCAAACCAAAGATGTTTTAGTAAAGTGTATCCGTAGTTTTCACGACAACGAAAATTACATTTGCAAACTCAACACAGATTTAATGAGAGCCATTCTGTGCAGGCTGTTTTGCATTACAAACGCCGCTAAATCCGTTAAAAACTTATCCTCGTATGAAACAATTTGTGTATTAAGCATTACATACATATTAGTGTATCTCTATACTAAAAATCTCTAAATTTAGCTTTAGACCTGTCAAACTTGTACGCTCTTCTGTAATTTCTAAATTGATAGCATTAATTTTATCAATTTAGAACTATAAACATACGACACCATCATGTTATATTTCTAACAAAGCTTATTTTTTTGTGTTGCTTGTTACCATGGTACATTCCAGCATTAAAAAAATATTTATATTGTAGGTGTTATGGTCTTTGTCAGTAGCAGGCTAATATATAAGTGGAATAAATACTTAATATTGTCTTTTATTAACATAATTATTTATTTTATTTTTCCGACGTTTCGCGTGCTTTACAGCGTGCGTGGTCATGGTCGACTGAAGACAAGGTGTTAATTGTCAAAATAACTGTCACAGCTGCAGAGAGGTTCGTATTTTTTTAAAGACTGAGTACATTGTAGTATTTTAAAAGATGATTATTATTCTAAGAAAAAAATAGCAACATCAGTAACTAATTGTAATAAGCTTATAATTTCGATCATGACGGAATGGACATATGCCGGACTGTAATAGAATATTACCTTGTTTATATATCAGTAGATTTTTGAGGGTAGTTGCATTTTCTTGACTTTGTTATGAAATTTGATCCAACACTACTAAAACAAAAAGAAAATGGACACTAAATGCAGAAAAAAGAAAATAGTAAATAAATTTAAAAATAATAAAGTATATTATTATTAAAATATTCGTTTACCTCAGTACAGATATCAGATGTACAGGGAAGTAGCAGACAGCGAACATGATGACCACAGCCACCAGCATCTTCGCTGCCTTACGACGAGACCGGAGCTGACCCTCAGTAGAAGCGTTGGTGTGGATTGATGGTGTTGTACGTCGGTTCGCTGCCAGCCCTGTATAAATACACTCATTGCATATCCATCCAATCCATCCAGGATCCAATTTTAGTGACTGATTTTTAGATAAAGATATGCTTAATAGACATGTCCTGGATAAGTGATAGGTCGCATGATTTCGGTCAAACGTTGCTCTGTGATGAAAGCCACCTTGTGATACAAAATGTCGCTTAAATCTTTTAAATATATTTTTCATGGAATAGGAAATCATGTCATTACAGAGAGATTGCTTTCCTGTTAATTTATCATTACCGAGAAAACGCTATTTGATTGATATAAGGCAAAAAATATCTCATAGAAAAAACGTTGTAAAAATTAATATTATTAAGGAAAGAGACCGCCGATGGATCAATTGGAAAATGATATACACTCTAGAATTCATAAATTTTATGTCCGCTAGATATTAAAAGATCTAATTTCAAACTGAAAAATCCTAAGACTTATCTTTGGTATTAACAGCTTCATCGTAATAAGTCCAATATGTTTCAATTCAGGTGACGTAATCAATTATACTAATATTATAAAAGTGAAAATTTATTTGTTATCACACGCAAATGTTTGGATCTGTTTTGATAAAACTGGTATACAAGCAGTCACCCTGGATTAACACATTGGCTACATCATATACAGCTGGTTTAATATTGATATTGTTTCTATCTTTGTATAAATTTATAAAGAGAACCTCTTCATTTTAAACATGAGACACATGTCAATCATTCGTTTTTAATTTTTCTGTAAAATAATGTATTTATTAGGGGATTTAGGGGCTTTTAATGTTGTTTTCTTTCAGGTCAGTTCATTTTATTTTATTATTTATTGTAAATTGTGTATATTGTAAAAATAAAGATTATCTTTCAGAAAAAAAAAATCCCAGCCTTTTTCTTAATTACAAACTTTATTATATATTTATAACAAGAATCCCCCCCCCCCCAATCCCCCCCCCCCCGGCCCCCCCCCGCCCACCCCCCTCCATAATAAGACATACTGATTTTAAATATTACGTGTCTAATTTTATCTGTCAAGGCAGTGACGTAAAATGATAGATTTATTTAGTAGTTTTAGCAAAAAAATATGACAGCGTTCACCGTGTACAATAATAATATAAAAAGTGTTCTATTAGAACCTTTCAAAAGCCCTTCGATGCTTTCATCTCGGAAATATTCCTTGGGGAATTCAGGAAGTGGGCGATGTAATTTTCAAAACCAACTTGCATTAAGATGATATTTACTTTATAAGATGTTTAGTTTTAAAGTTGTATATGATTTTAACAATTTGTTTTGTGGTTATTTAACTGTTAATCGTCAAGCTTAGTTCTATGCGACGATAGGCACCAGCTGGAGTTCCAACATTGGCTTTTTAAAAGTACTAAGAGACTTTAGTCTGTGTCAGGTTCAAAGTTTCTTTGAGAATATAAACAGTTGAAATATGAGGGTTCCTTTGAGCTATCCTCTAACTTTTTTCTTGGGTCTTGGTGTCTAAGTGACCAGGCGCTGATAAGACCCTCAACTTAGGTCTACGTGTGAAAGGCTGCAGCTGTAACGTCACCGGTACTTTCTACCAGTGCCTAAATATCTCTTTTATTAAAGCCTGGGCATTTTAACTGCAATGTCCAGCAGTTTCCACTCCAAAGGGAACAAAATTATATTTGGAAGGAAGACACTGTATGTTATTAGTCTTAATATATATAATATGCTAAAATGGTTTAATGAAGACAAATGAATGAAGACTAGCGAAATAGTTATAGAAGCCCAGTATCTAGTGAAAATGTATCTTAGTATATATTATATTATGTAGTGTATTACTTGACTTGAATGAAGGTGAAAAACCTTTTCGATTTTCCTAAAGCTATATTGGAAAAGGTAAGGATTTTTATTTGTATTGCTTTCCAATTTACAGTAGAGATTCAAATATTTTTACAGAAAATTTATTCTACGAATACTGAAAAAACAACATTGGACAAAAGCTTATATTTTGTATAGCAGATAATATTACAATTTGTAATCAAATATTTCAAAAAATATTACGCATATTATCAAAGTATCAAAAGCTTAGTGGTCAACGTTTGATTTCGAATTAAAGGATGATTGGAGTGAATTAATTTATCCCGAGATCTTTAAATTCATTCGATAATATGTTTTGTTAATAAAATATAATTCAGTTTTATGATTTTATAAGGGCTTTTGTAGTTATATAACTATATTTAAGATATTATTAATAAATTCGAACAGTTAAGTCTTATTATAACGCGTTTATAAAACTCTAAAATTACATTCCTTAATATGTCTCAAAAGATCAAATATATATTAAATGATATAATTTATATATAACTTCAAAAAACCGGATAACACAATTCGACACGTGTTTTTTGTGTTGTCAAAGGCTCTATTGTTAAAAACACATTCAATGATTTCTCAGATGTACCGTAATAACTGTCTATTCTGTTGAAAATATATCAGATATGTTCAAGATTGTTCGATTTCCTCTTAATTTAATTGTAATGAAGGGTTTTGCATAACGGAATACAAAATAAATATGGAATTAATACAACTTAGTTCGAAAAAAAAATCGCTCATTCATGAAAAATGTGGTAGAAAACTGAAATTGTCATATACGAATGCCGGGCAAAACTGTTATATCGTAAGAGATCACGTTATGGTCCCAGCGCACCTCACTCTTGGTGCTACGTGTAACTAATTCAATCAACTTAGTGTATGCTCACGTACGAGATCAACCTCAAATAAGTAATTATAGGCACTTTACTTACAATTATTCTGACTTCCTGGACAAAGCTTATGTGACTCGGTATGCCCAGGAATGTTGTCTGACCTCCAAAGGACTCTCACAATCTGGCAATAGGCTATCATCATCAGCAGAAGTGGGAATCTAAAAATAAAAATATAAGTGATATTAACGAAATGGTGAGGTCAATAATAACAAAAATAACTATTTTTTATATTTCTGTAATGGTGGAGGACACGCGAGTGTGTTGCCGACCGTATTTTTATCTTTATCGTGAAGGTCTCTAAATCCTATCGGTTTGAAAATACCACTATGGGCAGATGATTCCACGTAGCGTTGCTGCGCGGTAGAATAAACCCGAACCATTAAAATCGCTTTGATCTACCATTTTCTATTACAATCTAATGTTAAATATCATTTTCGATTCTAAGCTTGGCTTCGGCGTGACAGTCAGGTGGTGTGATCGTAATCTTGGCCGTTCCCCAATGTTTTTTTCTTTCTATGTGCGTAATTTAACACTCGCACGTGGGACGAAATAAAATAACCTAAGACTTGGCTGACCAGAGCATGTTTAATATTAATACAAAATTATAACGCAAAGTTTATTTTATATTTTAAATGTAATAAAATAAATTTGTAACAAATTTGTACTAGATAAGTTTGCAGGAGTTTTACCGTTGCGCGATAAATTTATTATCACGTAATTAGCATGAAACTTCCCTGTTCGTGTATAACGTGATAAATATTAAATAATGAACAAAAAATAATCAATTTTATTGGATGCATTTAAATTTTGCATCGAAATGACGTACAAATAGAGCTTTACTAAATGGAGTCATTAAAATGTTATAGTGATATATAGTAGCTAAGTCGTGTTGGATTGATATATTCTATGAGATAATATTTTACTAAAGTAAATTGAGACTATAAATCAGGGACACAATGACTGAATGATGTCCTACATAATTCTTATGTATCGAATGTAATCTATGTTAAGAGCGATCTCAAACACAAAGAAGAGGTGGAAGGTAGGAACGATTGTACGAGAACAAAATGGTTTAATGGATATTTTTAATGTAGGTAACATTGTTGTAACAAAATAGAGATTATATCGTAAACCAAAATTTTCCAAATTCTACTTGGAGGGAAAAACAATTTATATTTATTTATAAATAATATTTACTAGTATTGTTTATTGAAGAGGTAAATTAGTACTATTTGTAACACGACTATTTTTGAAAGCCCGATTTTGACGACGTACGCAGCAGTATCATATTAAAGTCAGCAGTATTCTTGATAGAAAAGAGTCATGGGTTGCATCTAACCGATTTAACGCATATTATTATGAAAACGAGTTAACATTTTATCCGATTAAATTACAGACATGATCACGCGTGAACGTCACTTTTCATACTAATTTAACATTCAAAACTACGCCAAGTCTGAGAAGAAAGCCAAGAAACTCGCTGAGTTTATATTAGGTCTTTGCCTATAAAGCTTTGAAAAAATTAAATATTTTTTTTCAAACTTATTTATTTCTTTTATTCACAGTAATAACCCCTGCAATCATCTTTGCCAATGTGTGGCAGTTTATGGATGCCCTTCTTGAAAAAATCACTGGACGGGAGACAACAAACTCTTCAAAGCCGTTTTGTACTGCCTCTCGGAATTGAATTTTTTTCCCGTAAAAAGTTGTCAAAATTTTGGAAAAAGTAATAGTTGTGGGAGATCGGTGAGTATGGGATGAGGGAGAGCTTCCAAACCTAACTCATGAGCTTGAGACGGTGTTGCGTATGGGGTGCGTTTGTGAATAGCAGTGAGACGACCGATTGACCAAAGCTGGTTGCAGACATGGAGTTTCGCCATCATTGTGGTCATTTCTTCAATGTACACATCTGCAGTAATGCTCTCGCCGTTTTGTATAAAGCTATGATGAATCACACCAACACTAGACCACCAAACTGTGACCATCACCTTTCTAGGGTCATTTTTCGTTTTGCACATTGCTTTGGTACCGAACAGGATCTAACCACTTCTGAGGCTTTCGATTGTCGAAAAGAATCCATTTTTCGTCACACGTAACAATTCCTTCAAAAGTCCTTCTTTCTGTGCCTGTTAGCAGGCAAGGCAAGTCTCGACGGTAGTTGCTGGCGATCGTTAGGGTCGTGGGGTACCCATTATCAAGCTGTTTTATCTTGCCAATCTGTCGCAAATGGACCAATATTGCTTTTATGCTAACGTCAAGAGCTGCTGCCAGCTCAGCTGTAGATTGAGATTCATCAGCTTCCACAATCGCCTTTAATTCATCATTGTTGACCAAAGTTTCCGGACGACCACGAGCTTCATTTTTCGAGTCAAAATTCCCAGAACGGAACCGAGCAAACCAATAACGGGTTCTACGTTCGTTTGTACAGTTCTCTCCGTAAACGTCGTTGATGTTAGTGTGTTTGTGCCGTTGTGCAGACGGAACTCATATTCCTTAATTACACGAAATTTCAAAGTATCCATTATGAGGAAAAATGTTGAAATGTAATGAAAATACAACGCTAATCAGTAAACAAAAGACTGATTTTGTAAATAGAATGTCATATGTTTAAAACAAAATTAATTTGAATTTAGAATTCATAGCCAATCAAAACTTTTTTTTGTTTGAAAAAAGTCTGTATTGTAATAGGCAATTTCAGGTAAGACCAAATTAAAAAGTAAACTTTATATCGTCATCAAACTTTCAGCTACTTTTTACCAGCGTTCATTTTAATAGAAGGGCATAAGAATATACTCACGTGTAAAGAAATAACGCCTTAATTATATGCCAATTAAGGTCACTTTCGTCTGACCAAGTTGGCGTACATTGCATAAAGTACTGCGCGTCGAAACGCAACTGCATTCGGCGTTCCACTTGTAGAACAACAAATTCTGGTACATCTAAAACACAAGATCAAAGATTCTATTAGTCATAAGAGTCTTAGGTGGAAACTCGAGCCTGTGACTGGCTGATGATTGCCAAGTTAAACCTTGAAAATAGATTGCGCTTGCGATCTGCTAGTTAACACAATAATCCTGATCAAGCCTTGAATTGCAGTTCTATATATAGAAAGACAGTAAAACAACGACCTGTGAATATGTTTGTACTATATGTAAGCTTAGTATGTCTGTTGATTTTCTGTTTTAGTTTTAATACTTACTGAATAATAAAGACAACACCCATATTATCAAAATGGCGGTCTTAGCTCGATTCGTGGTAGATTTGAATTTGAGCGGGAAACAGATGGCGTACCAGCGGTCAACCGAGATAAATGTCAATGTCAAAACTGACACTGTCACTGATACTGACTGCAAAAAATATAAGTTTATATGGTTATAATGTCATATATCACTATCACTATCACTACATAGTATAAAACAAAGTCGCTTTCTATGTCCTTTTGTGTGCTTAAATCTTTGAAACTACGCAACGGATTTTGATGCGGTTTTTTTTATTAGATAGGGTGATTCAAGAGAAAGGTTTATATGTATATTAATATCCATTAAATATTATAGAAGTAGTTATTTAATATAGATCTATATGGCCCTTTACACCGTATGATTTAAGTGAATATTTTCGAAGACATTACAGATTTAAAAATTGCGGGACGTAACGTTTGCGGCGGTTTTCCCAATAGCATTTTGAATTTTTGTCGTTTGTAATAAATATGAATTTTCTCAAAACAATGTCTTTTATTTCCCTAACATTCTAAATGTACACTTTAAATGTTAATAACAGATGTATTTATTTAAATAATTTACGAGAATAACTATTGTATAGTACAGCTTAAAGAGGTAAGATAGAATGTAAGATTATTTATAAGTGAAAAATTACTGGACCTATTTTATTTTTGCCCAGTAGAACAATGGCATGTGATATTACACAACGAGAGAATTTAATAGAGGATAATTATTCTGCGGAATGAAAAACGATATTTTAATAATATAAGTCATTATTAAAGCTTTATTAATGGAGGTTACAAATTCAAGTATTGTATCATTTCTAATAAATTAAACGCCTAATATTCATATAAAATATCTCATATTCTATCATTTAAATAACACATTAATAATAAATGTAGACTAAAATAACTTTAACGACACAACTTTAACATGACAATGTGGCTTTATTGACAACATTTTTCACTGAGTTTGACAATTGTCAAGGGTGAAGTGAGGCGGATAAGAAAAATTAGTTTTACTAAAGTTTTAATAAAGGCCGAGACTTTCACGCAAATCACATTCAATAAAATATTTTTGAAAACTGTTGCAACTGCGTCCAATAATTTTTAACTATTGACTATTAAATATGCTGAAATGTCAAATGCATAGTGTTCTATTATGACAGTTTGTAGACTGTTCTTTATATTATGTGTTTTTTTGTTTTTTTACATCAGGAGTAACCATTTTAATGCATTTATTCTTGTGCACGGCCGCAAAAAGTCTTGTTTGAAAATAGCTTAACATAAAATCTTTTTTAAGAAGCATTTAACACAGTAGTCTCTAGATAAGCTTTGTAGCTGATATTATGGATTCTGAGAGTCAATATTTATATCAAACATATATGACCATTACACAGTAGGTACCGGGAATCGACTCCCTGTTAGATTTTGCCAACTAGGTCAATATATTGATGACAAGTATACGAAAAAGTAATTTTAAAGTAATCACCCTGAACAACACGTGTTCAGCGTATCAAGCTGCTAATATTGAAAAAAACTTCTCGCATTACAATTCGTATCACACGGGTAAAGAATTTCCTTCATTTTCCACTCCTCAATCTTTTTCGCACGTACGTAGAAAAGATGTTATGTAATTTGTTGTAGTAGACTTTAATCATAACACTATGTTTCGGCTGCGTCCCCATGGCTTTTTACTCCCACTATAATTTTAGAATCAGGCATTACTTTGTGGGAGTCCATAGCACAAGTAGAAAAAAAAGACAAACCCGACTGAGTTTCTTGCTTGTTCTTCTCAGACTCGGGCGCGTTAGTGAACAAGCCTATAAATTTAGTTTTAAGTGACGTGCAAATGTGATCATGTAATGATCCTAGTTGAATAAATGAATTTGACTTTGACTTTGACTTTGACAAAACCCTTATAGACCAATCTACAAGCAATACTCCGCGAGAAAACCCACAACCACTCGAGCTACCATTCATCATCATTCGTTTTTTGTCGACGATAGTCTATATGATAGTAGATTGTTGAGTTTGAGTCAATAAAATAGTTGCTAGTGAATAATAAACTCGGTTCCCAGCACAGGACAGTCCTATTTGCAAATAACCAAATAATATAAACATTGACAATTTCACTTTTTGAATCTAAGGGATGATGGGAATTAGTAACACTGATCATCAGTTCACCTTAATCTAGCTGAGAGCAATTTTGTCATTTTCAAAATGTTAAGTTCTAGATATTTTGTTTTTCAGATCCATCGCTGTATCTTAATAGCGTACACACAATTCAAGATAATTTTAACTTTACATTTATCACTTTAACGATATATGAGATAGTTTAACTTAATAAATTCTAGCTGTGGTCGGATGTTAATTAAGGGATAGTAAATGGACAAAAACGATATAAATTAGTCCCCAATCAAATGAGATTAATGGACAAGATGAGATCAGTTATTTAGACGTCTCATCATAATAATATATAAGATGAATATAAAGCAAGATACTCTTAATGGCTAATAAAACATTCATACAAATAAACTGATTTTTAGTTTCAATAGTGTATCCAAATCTATTAAATTATATTAAAAAAGTAGAAGTATATATTATTGAGTTAGTTATGAGTTATGTTTGAATCTTAAATAAATTGTATATTTATTTCTTAATTATGTTAAAATCACTACGTTCTCTTTTCAACACAGCATAAAGTCTCACACAAAGAATTCAACAGTACTTTATATGAGAGTATCACAAAGAAAGGTGTGGTAACCGCCGATAAATAATATAAATAAGGATTAATTACCATTAATTCTATACCCAAAAAGGATGTATGCGTAAAATTTAAAAAGGCAGGCAATTATCAGAATTATGTGGACATAAGAATGTCAGGTTAAGGTAAGGAACTGATAAAAGCCACAATACCCTTTGCCCATATTTCTATCTGTTAACATCTCTTCTAAATTATTTGGGTTAAGCCCCGCTGCCCTGTTCCATCGTCGTACGAGCCGGACTAAATTCCATCCGTACTACCTCTCTTCCGGTTTGTTTTACAAGGAATGTTCTTGAGTGAGAAAGCCAACTGTGGAATTAGCCCCCAGCGGAGGGCTCTTCGGGCTACGATTCGATTGGACTCCTCATTTTATAAAAAAAATTTCACGCACGGGTCCCCCCCCCCCCCCCAAAAATCTACTGCCCCCCCTTTTTAAAAACACTTAACCACAAAATTACGTAGTAAGTGTATGATGAGAGATGATCTGGATTTTTTTTAAAACAGTACCTAATCCGAACATGAGCATTGATTTGTCTCTTAAATAAGCGCTTTAGTATTTATTTAATTGGATAAGCGTTGAGAAAACTTGTGGCTGCCACAAATAAACGATAAAACTCAGCAAATAGATCATAAAAGTTTTCAATTTATTACAGAACACATTATTAAGTTTGGACTTTCTTAAATTTATGTTAACATAAATAATAGTTGTTTAGAATTGGTATTTGATATATATTTAATGAGTATATTTAATATTTTATACAATGAATGCTGCATTGAAATTGTGTAGATATATTGTTAGTTATACTATTCTGAGGAAACGCATTTCTGAACGCAAAATATTCTGCGGAGTTGTCACAGATTTTTTTTTCCCGCCGGAGACAAGAAGCAAAGCCAGACATATTACTTTATGTAAAACTTTTTGTGCTATGTAATGACTGTAAATAAAACAGTCCTAAGTTAAAAATCAATTTAGCTGTTTTTATTAACTGTTGACATGCTGCCGTCCTATACAATGATAAATCCATATCCCAAATATTTATAACTTGTTTCACAAAAATACGATCTAGCCTAAAATAAATACCATTGATAATAATCTAATATATAAAATTCTCGTGTCAGAATGGTCGAACTTGAACTCCTCCGAAACGGCTTGACCGATTCTCATGAAACTTTGTGAGCGTATTGAGTAGGTCTGAGAATCGGCGAATATTTATTTTTCATCCCCTTAAATGTTAAGGGTAGTCCACCTCTAAATTTTTATTTTCTATTTGTTTATGATACAACATTCAAAAATACATACAATCCTAAATTTTCGGCTTTCTACGATCAACCCTTGTTTTTTATTTATTAATTGAAAATTGAAATCAATCAAATCACAGCAAAACAACGTTTGCTGGATCGGCGGGTTTAATTATATTATTTTAATACTAAGCTCGAAAAGCAAATATACTTTCAGTAATCAGCTTTTTGCAATTTATTTCACCTGCCACCGCAATATCGTTTTATGTTGGTCAACAAATGTGATAAATTGGTAATAATTTTGATCACGGAGAACTGATTACTTAATTGATTTCATTTACAGTTACAGGTAATATCCAATCGAAACAGTATTTGATTAAATAAAAACCAATTTGGAAATAAACTTATGGTAAATTATTTTACATCGATGACAAAATTAAAAAATTGCTAGACTGAAGTCATAAGATTTTTACATAAGTAGTATATATATATATATATACTACTTATGTATAAGTTGTATATTTATAGTTCTACTCTCTATAGCTTAAGAAATTTATTATATATTTACCATGCATTTACTATGTATAAAAGGCGAACTTTTATGATATGATGTATGTGTAGATACATCAACGATATATAGTGATCAATATCTTCAAAATTAAGGTAAGTACGAGGAAGGCACTGAAAATTTCGAGAATCAAGGATATGACACAACATTACTATTTAAAAAGTATAGGTTTCGAAGTATTCTCCGCGAAATTTGCTTTTCCATAGATGGAACCAATCATTGAAGAACATTCATTGGTGGGGTTGGCCGTTTACGTCCACAGCTTCTTCAGGTGATGAAAATCTCTGACCACGCAATTTATTCTTTATTTTAGGGAAAGTATAGAAATCATTAGGGCTTAGGTGGGGCTTTACGGCGGATGGTCTAATAATTCTTACTTTCTGCTCCAAACTCTTCCTGTGCGGGGTGAGAGAACTCGCATTGTCGTGATGAGATGATGGTTCTTTAAACACCTGTGACAAACAAATGCTAGCATACCATTCTGATTCCGTTCTTTGCCATAAATAGGGGGGGGGGAAAAAGGGGGGGGTTGGGGGAAAAAAACCCCCCCCATATTTTTTGCAACGCTCGTGAGCGAACAATTTTTGTTGGCTTTAATTTATTTTCGGACACCCACTCGTGACTGGTTTTTGTTTCGGGTTCGTAGGCATAAATCCAGGATTCGTCACCTGATAGATGTTGTATTCAATTTGAGGATCCTGTGGATTGAGTACCTTTTTTCTTCACGGAGCGAATGCGGTATCCATCGGGAAAACAACTTTTTAAACCCAATTTTGGTATTGGATGCTGAACCTGAATTGCGCGGTACAATTTCGTTGCCTCATCAACTTAGCACTCACTTCTTGGGAATGCAGTTACCTGTAATCACCCAGCTTGACAGTCCACGTTCGAGATTCTGCGAAACCAGCGACAAATTGTGCTCTTGATGGGGCTTCTCTCCAGCAGAAAGCATCCAATCAACACCTTGTTAAACAACTTCTAAAGTCATAATAAATCATGCTCTTGAATTTTCTCGAGTCAATTCCATAAGACTAACTTTACAAGACCTCGTGAAAAGACCCTTTTTTAAATAAAGGTATAGATATAAGATTTAAAGATATAATTCACATTTATCAGAGCCTAAATAATATTCAAGGTCTAACCTGCTGCTGGTTAAACAACATTTGAGAAATCTAATGGTGCATTCGAGCAAAACTGAGGTTGAGTTCCATTAGTTTCCGAAGCGCGAAAGATAATTAAAGTTCACTCAGTTAGAATAGTCTTCCCATTAGCTACATAATATCGTTTTGATACACAACTAAAGGTGGGGCAATAAAAGTATTCATTAATGTCAAGCTGCCTGCCATCATATATCTTATGATCCATGATAACTAGGAAGTTGTTTTTTTTTAAATAATGCTATTCTATTGCTGTTGTAACAAAAATATATATATTAAGCTTTAGAGCTATATTTAAAAAGCGAGACTCACAAGATTTTTTAAATCAAATACACCATTTCTAATCAGAAAAAAGTATTTGATAAATAATATAAATTGCCGCAAATATTGGATCCAGGTTGACAAAATATATTTACTTTATATGTCGCACCGACAGTGACACAAAATATAATAAACTTCGATAACATATTGGATTGGACGTATCTGTGAAATGGCGTGTGAGTTATCAACGTATTTCTCATCTTAGCCATGTTTTTCCAATAACTTCTAGGTGCTTTTCAAAAAATAATGTAGTTTTTATACTTCGGATATCATTCTTATCACTAAATTTACCTCTACTCTATAATTTTCGAAATATTATAAAAGTTTTTAAAACATTTTAAATGAATGGCTAAGCATACACATATTTTTGAGCGACTTCAAAGACTGTAAGAAGCAGGTATTTAATTTCATTTACAGGAATTAATCTATTCAAATACAAGGAGCTATGTTATTAGATAGTGGCTTCAGCTTGCCACAGTCACCCTGGGATCTAGAGTTCCTGAATCCCCCCCGAGCATCAATATTTCTATATATGTTCCTAATAAAGGCTTGTACGGTGAAGGACACAAAAATCTAAGGCATGCTCAGGAACAGAAGGCTGGTCACTTTCCTCACAATTTCCACAAAAAACCAGTTAATAGTGAGTCGGACTCGTTTCTACTATTATTTAAAATTCATTTTATTCTGCTTTTCAGTATTTATTGTTATAGCGGCAATAGATATCTCTTATCTGTTAAAATTGCAACTTCTAAATAACATAATTAAAGAAATGTATGACAATCGGGCAGAAAGATATTCAGGTGGACAGCGGAGTATCTGTATGAGTCCCATTTTTACGTTTTGGATACAGAGTCCTAAGTAATAAGTGATTTTTTTTCATATGTCTATCATAATTGTATTCAGAAAAACTTACATCTATCTATCTAAAGAACTTTTAGTTAATAATAGCAATTAATTCCATCTTCCAAAAATGAATGATATTCAAAGGTACTACGCCGCTACGCAATAGCAGACCACGTAGCTGGATCACGTAGCTTCACACTACGTCGTAGCCGTACCGCGTAATAAAACTTTTTGGTTTATTACAATTATGATAAAAGCTTTGTCCCTGTTTAAATTAAGCTAAAGTCCTCAATGAGTAATAAAGCGTTAGTCGTCTAAACATTTTACTTTCTTTCTGTTTGATAAATTCGGTGTATAGTAATGAATATTTCCAAATCCAAAATAGGTTTACTATTCAAAATACTGGGCAGTGGTTAAATACCCAGCTCTTTAGAATAAGATATTCAATGGGCCCTATGATATGAAAACGCGAAACCCAAGTGCTTATTTTAATGTTGTGAGTAAGAAATTATGTTGATATTAAAAAAATGGAGATGCTTTTTAGAGAAAATAGCTTTAATATTATTTTAAAATATATTATTATTATATATTAATTTAATTATTATTTAAAATTTTAAAGAAAAATTATAACTACCTTTTAATAAAAGTGTAATTTTTTAAATGAAAGTAACATTTAGTTTACTCACTTTGATTTAAAAAAAATATTCGTTTGTAAAAGATTAATAAAAATTAATTGTGCATTTACAACTACAATTAATTATAATAAATAGATTAGAGTTTCTGTTATAAGCTCTTTAAATAATATTATATAAATACAAAGTTTTATTTATTTTTATGTAAGTATGCGTAGTATTTTTGTATTTTATTTATTGGGATTTGTTGTCAAATACTGAAAAGGAATCAAACTGTTTTTAAGGTTAAAAATAAAAAATCCATTCACTTAACCACATATCGTTATTATTATTTAAAAATATATAGTTGTTAATGCTTGTACACTATTTAAATGAAGCATTCTCAGCCTCTAAACAAAGTAAAAACAATTAAACAGCAACATTTTTCGACGTCTCGCTTTACTAATTCATATTAACCTATTTTATAATCAAAGCAACTCTAATTTAATAAATACAATACAGGTCGTAAATGTACGCCATTTTGTCACCTAATAGGTCAAGGGTCGTAGAGGTGCGAACTGCGTAGGCGTGATAAGTTACATAATATCTGACACTTGTTTATACGAAAAAAGGTGTACCAATTTGCGACAAGCAACGATGCACTAATGTTTTATTTTGAGCATAACTAAGGTTGCTCAGGAGTAGAAACTTTTAAAACGTTAGTTCTCAAATTCGAATGGAAGGAAAATATGTAAGCAAACAATGAAGTATTCATAATTTTAAAATATTAGATATGTAATTAATAATGTCCAATTTAAGAAGACTGTAACAAAAAATGTCACACGAAATGATGAACTCACAATCGGACGCTCTGTGTGCTTAGAAAAAGCTCAATATTAAAAAATAAAATTTATGAATTAATAGGAATAATAACTGATAAATTAATTTACACACTCAATGTGAGTACGATAAAATTACACGTGCACCATTTTGAATAGATTATTTATGAATAACGCATAATATTTGTAGTTTTCATGCTCAAACCGAATAAAATTAACTTGTGGGAGCTATACTTATAACGAAGCTTATTAAAAATAAACTCACCTGAAAGTACAAAACAATTCTGCACATAGCGGTCCCGAAGAACCACGTCTCCGTAACATCCCATAGTACCGTTGGTGGCAGACAAATTAAAATGACCATAAAATCTGCCACAGCAAGATTCACTATGAAATAGTTGGTCACTGTTCGCATTGAGTGATTCCTGTACACCGCGATACAAACCAAAGCGTTTCCTATCAAACCAATCACAAATACTATTGCATGGGTTGCTATCAACACCCATTCATATGTTTGAGGGTATATATAATCATTGAGCATACGAAAATATGCCTCCCTTGTCATATTACAGTATTCCGGATCACCAACGCACGTCTCTGAGCTATTATAATCATAATAAATAGTTGTATCTTCGAATTCATCTTCAATACTTTCTCCATCAAGCTCCTCTGTAGTATTAATATCTCGCTTCTTCATATCAATAGCCTCTAATTTTCGTATCTTAAAGCTGTCGGCTATAATTGTGTCAATGACTTTTTCACTTATCAAACTATCTAAATCTTTGATTAACGTTTCGTTTACGTCAGATGATGTAACATTTATTAGAGTAAGTAATATAATACTGATGGTTGTTTTTGTAGGCGCCATTTTGGTCACATATCGCGTTGAAGTTCTGGATCGTTTTAAACAAGTTTCGATAAGAAGATCGCCATCTGAAAAAGAAAGTTTATAAAATACTACAGTTTTTGATGCCATCCGTAATGAATGCTTTCACAATCTGATACATTTGTCAGCAATTTGCTTTGAGTTCACAGTAAAATCTAGAGAAGTAGAAAGTTACTTTGTTTACTGATGCACTTTACAAACTTAAGATTAGCGTATTCTTATGCTATCTTCTATGCTTTAAAATAGAATTGCTTTTAGTATAAAATACTAACATAAATACTTTAAGTTGTTGTACATTAACATTTCTGTAACTATACAATAATAATAACTACAACACTGAAATAAATAAAACACAAAATGTTTTATATTCTATGAGGATGTGAAAATGGCCCGTTGCGTAGGAAGCTTTTCCGTAAATTAATGTAAGACTTTCATTAAGACTCAACCGATGCCGAGAGATTGTTTAAATAGTTCTTCGCTCAATCTAAATAATATACACTTGACTGACAGGTGAATTTAATCGGTGCTAACAGCTATATTTGTGTTAATGGAAAATATTTATTTATATAAATACGTTAAGCCGGATTGAGAGAGTTTTGTTAAACAAGTACCAGTGAAAATAATATAAGTATAATAATATAAGACTTGACAATCGAATGATCTTAGCGAATCTCGATTTAAAATTAGGAGAACATCTTCGTTTTTCAGCGATTTGATTATGACATATTGTAGATGCTTTTCGAAGCTGCAGCGATGTTTAAAAATTAAAGCTTTTTGTCCTAGTTATCGACAGTGGGTTTCGTCAGTTACATAAATTACATTGCTTTACTCTCTACCTTCATCACAGCAAGGGATAGCTCCTACCTGAAGATCTGCACGGTAATAAGAATTATTTTCTAATCCTATTTATATTATAAAACTGAAAGTTTAAATGTATGGGTGTTTAAAAATAAAATATTTATAGTACTTTTCAATGTATGTTTATAACAATAAATTCATTGTAAAGTTTCACTGGACTATATAAATATTTTAAAACAATTGTATTATTCATATCAATCATAAACACATGCCCAATCCAATCAACGAAATGTCAATTAAAGGCATCACTTGGTATCTCGAGTCATGGAACTTTGCTCTCTCAGCTAAATTAATTACAACTTTGGAAAATGGGCTTAGTTAATTTTATAGTTCTTATTATGTACTTTTTTTGTTTTATTTGTTTCGCCAGTATTTGTTATCTGTGCTTAACATATCGATCAAAGACTCAGTGGCGAAATATTTTTAAAAAGTCAAGTAGTTTTTGAGTGAAAACCTTAGAAATACAAAGTTTCTCTATACAGTGTAATATATAGCTTTTTCCTTCGGTTCACTTACTAACAAATAGAAACATCAAGTTTTCGATGTACGAGTACTATCCAAAACGCTAAGATTTAAATATTTTCTAAAAACTATTATTACATTTAAGTTTAGTCAATTGAATCAATATTTCAGTTCAATATTGGCTGGCCACTTTGTAATATAAATTGCGAGCGATTCTAATGCTTCGCTTAAGCTTACTATTACTAGAAAACATAATGGGCATCTTGGGTTTAAGCTTGAAAAACTAAGTCACTTACTTTTCCGTCTCTTAGGAAATATAAAAATACTTTTATTTTAATGAAATTTGATTATTTCAACGGATTCAGACTGTATTTATTGTAAACTTAACAAGAAAGGTTAAAATTAACAAAAATCTGAAAACGTTTTAAGGCAGTGAAATCAAAAAATTCAAATTCGCTATATGAACTTACGCTCAGAGGGAAAGCACCATTGGATCCCGAACGGGGGAAAGTACTTTGATAAAAATACAAATTGTTA
>CAVNZL010000018.1:1005000-1037500 GCA_963693355.1 Pontia daplidice | reverse complement strand
ATTATCGTCAGCGATACGGCAGCTGGTCTCTCACAATGCCAGGCCTCACGAGTGCATTGCCGGCTTTTAAGATGACGATACGCTCGTTTCTTAAAGGATACCTTAGAAACCATAGAAACAGACTGCCAATGAATTTAGGTAAAAGTTGTGTATATAACAACTAGCTGGTGCCCGCGAGTTCGTCTGCGCAGGACTTTGATTTACACTTCGGTCTAAGTAACACGTGCTTGGAGATTAAACACAAAATGTAGAAATAATTGAATTTCACGGTATTTCGTTTACTACAAAATGAATTTAATTTATACTTTATAATAGCTTATATGACACGGTTTACCATAGCAGTGCCATCTATTGATTACTTACTCATTAGTCGAAAAGTATCGACATCTGTTAGAATATTTTGGAGTTAATAGATAATTGTGACTGTCAATTAATTATAGACTAATAATTTGCAATAAAATAAAATTGCGCCTATAATTAAACATCTAAGCTATCCTATCTCTTAAGTTGAACCCGATTGCTTACGGTGTGCCAATTTAATAAAATCGGCTAAATAGTTTGGGAGTCAATCGCGGACAAATATCGTGACAGGAGATTTGTATATACTAAGATTAAAACTTTGGAAATAATAGTCCTGTGGATCCTGATTGAACACTACAACCGATAACCTATTGTAACGCGAAAATGTCTAAGTGATTAAAATAATTTCTACTAATGCCATGCCAATTACATACTCTACAAATATCTGAAGAAACCCCCAATCTGAATGATCAATACGTATAAATTGTTTCGTAAATCTTTATACGCTGGCTCGTTTGAGCATTAAATTTTTATCGTGCTGAATTGAGTTTGCCTTATTCTTTATTGGCTAAATAAAATTTATGTTCAGTGTAGCGAGAGTTTGTATCGAATGACTATCGAAAGCATTTAGACTTTCGAAATTATAATTGTAGGTTGAAGCAAAACAATTTTATATTTACATTAGTGAGTAATTATATGTAGAGGTACATGGTTATGTATTTATAATAAGTATAGAAGTAAATATATTTTTTCACACAAAACGACCTAAACAAATTACCATACATACGTGTGTCCGATATTATTAATATATAATATAGGAAGTAAAAGTTAGTTAATGCTAATAATAAAATAAATATTTTAGTCCAAGATTTGAATATAGTATTTAGAATTGTCTAGCATTTGTTTTTCCTACAATATTTACATTTTTTTTATTTATTACTTTATTTATAGAATAGGGGGCAAACAGGTAGGAGGATGTTAAGCGACACAGCCGCCCATGGACACTGGCAATGCCACCAATGCGTTACCGGCCTCTAAGATGCTTATACGCTCTTTTCTTGAAGGTCTTTGATAATAATATCTCATGCTATGTATTTATCGTGACTTTAATCGTCAGGATACTTAAGAGCTATTTATTTTGTGAGGTGGACGTTTTATCTGTTTGAATTATGTATAAGTTTGACTGAAAAATAAAGAAATTTTCTAGACTACACTTAAAATGCAAACGTCCTATAAATAGTATATTGCCACTATAATTCAACGGATTAATTAATGTATCTAACTATGTTTAATATAGCTTTAACCAGATACATTTACATCCGATTATCGCTGTTGAAATTTAAATAATCAATTATTTAGTTGAACTCGTCCCAAGTCGCTCTGTTCTCAGTGAATTGCTTTGTCAATGCAAATTCTCCTTTGTTCAATATTTAGCTGCTACTTCCGCGATTCAGCTCTAAACATCACGATGATTGTTTAGGTTATAATATTGTAGACACGAAATTTTGTATGAATACATGTTGTAAAAACTTACGAATGGATTTTAATTAATCATTACAATAATGGCTTAGCTTCAGAATAACAAAAGCTAAAACTTATAAAGATAGTGTGAAATATTAAGTAGGAAACAATTTTATATCTGCGAGCTATTCTAATGTGCGCTGCCAAAACTGATAGAGTTACAAATATGTAATGTATGATGAAAATGTTTACTTCAAATAATCCTACAAAATACTCGCAACAATAATGTATCTATATATTACGTGTAAGCCACTATAGTGAAAATAGTAAATCATAACTATGAAAAAAATTGAAAATTCATTTCAAATGCACATTGACACCCTCTCTCTTTAACAATCAGAAAAATACCCTCGACGAAGTCTTCGCTTCGATACCGGAGCATCCTTAGAAGGGTTTTTTAGGAATAGCGTTCATATATTAATTAAAGTAACGTCTTATTCTATTTACCATATGAGCCATGATACAAAACTTTATTTATTTATTTATTTATTTATTTATTTACCATACACACTTTATTTTACAGCATCGTCGATAGAACTTATTTACATTATGTAAAAATACATTTACATCTTATAACTAAGTAACATAGTACCATTGTAATTCCGTCAGGTAAACGAAACAAGTCCAGTTCAACACTTACCTTATTCAGTACATGTATCGCTCTCGTGAGAGGCGCCTTACTGACTAAATTTGTGTGTGTGAGTGGTACGTTAACAATTGCGACCCCCGCCTAAGTTCCTGTTGGAACCCGCAAACTGAGTTGGGCCAATATATCCACATTTGTGACCATCCAGTAAAAATTCGAAATAAGTAAACCCATAGCCAGCTCTTCTTGCGCAGTGGCTATATCCTACCATACAAACGGGACGGGTACTTGAACTTATCAATGAGACTCAGTTTTTATGTGATAAGCACGTTCAACCAAACTTAAACCATATTATTCTATACATTTTTATGTTTTATATTATGTATATAACGGCATAAGCGATGGCTCCGTCATGATAGACTCGAGCAAACAATAGTTTAGGCACATAAAATCAATTCACTGTTTATCACAAAATAACCAACAACTATCCACAAACAACAACTCAAGTAATGGGCAAACCGACAGTTTCGTTCAGGAGAAGTGACTTAGTAGGAGTCTGGAGGAAAAGTGATCTCAGCACAATTCCCACCCTCCAAAACGACTCTGTCCACGTGCCGCCATTTAAAAACATCTGAAGATGCAACTCGGCCCTTCTCCGGCATATCTTTATATATATAATTCTTCTGTGAGTGTGTATGTCACTGAACTTCTCTCAAACGACTCGACCGATTCTGATGAAATTTTTTGTGTGTGTTCAAGGGGATCTGGGAACGGTTTAGATTCACAATATTATATAAAATTCTCGTGTCACGGGGTTCGAACTTGAACTCCTCCGAAACGGCTTGATCGATTCTCATGAAACTTTGTGAGCGTATTGAATGACTGAGAATACATACAATCCTAAATTTTCACCCTTCTACGATCAACCCTTATTTTTTATTTATTACTTGAAAATTTAAATCACATGTGTGGCAAAACAACGTTTGCCGGATCAGCTAGTACACATATAAAAGCAATCATTCCAATCATCATATACACCATCAATACAATGTAAACATAATTATATTGTAAAACCACTAAATAAACGCTGAACCCGTTCATATTAATTAACTTTATAATATCATGAATAGATGCCTGTAAAATTTCAAATTGTGCATTCACTATTCAGCACAAAGCCTTTAGGTCGAGCTTTGCGAGTTAGTTTTCGCTATACACAAAATGGCTGTAAAGTTACAAAATGGCTGATTTCATGAACGTTGTCCCAGTATGCATTTTAAGCTATTAACATAAAAATAACTAAACTAATTATCTCCGTTCATAGTAAATACAATTTGACAATATACCGTAAATAATGACAATTTTATTTGTAAATAAAACAATAGACAGATCATATAGGGCGCGTTTTACTTTCTACAAATACTTTGTATTAAATATGTACATATAAATTAACTTCTGTTGAACCAGGGTCTTGTTAAATCAGCTTCTTGCATTGCAAATAGTATGTATGCAGTTATAAACAAACATTACACTCAAAAACTCTCGCCTTAATAAAATTAATACGATGATTAATCCCTTTCAAACTAATTAAAAATATTACAATCTACTCAAGTTGACTTCGATTATATGAACGATGATTAAATAATTTAATTATTTTTTTAAATTTTTCTTCTCGTTAGAAAAAGGGGCGAAATTTGAAATTCAAATGTACGTGCAAACATTGCGGAAAATTAATTGAAATTAAGCCGTTAGAAGTATGTCTGCGCGCGTTTATGATAAAGTGTTGAAGTTTCGAATATGCGGCCTTGAACGCACATCTAGTATACATACAATATATATCATAACAAAATTCCTATTTGAAAATGTAAGTATAAATAAACGAAGATGGTTAATTGTGAATTAGCTCTAGACTCCGCCTTGTATTTGTATTATTTGGTAATGTGGTATTAACAATTTTATGTACTACGGAATTTCAATTTTGAAAGTGGCAAAAAGATATTAATAATATACGCGAAGATTTTAATAGCAGGTACCGTATTCCAATAATAGACAATTATTCCATAAAATACATAAGAAAATCATCTTCATTTGTTTAAATATTTTCCGGTCTACCATTTCAGACAAAACAAAACCGAAGACATACAATTCCACTTAAGATTGAGGCCCACGTTCAAAGATCATTTAACCGATTTTGATTAGAATGATTTATTCTAAACATGCGTTTATGTTTTTCATTACTACCCTATAATGGTTTAATCTAACAAGGGACCGTAAAGCGTATGAGGAAATGTCAGTCTGATTTGGGTCCTGATTGTCATGGTTATATTATTCATATAATTTCATTAGAGATGTAGATTTGACGTGTCGAGTTTTTACTTTGTAAATGTTAATATAGCTATTTTAAATGTATTTTCTTTTGCTCATGTAAAATGTTCATTTCGTCGCTCTGTTGAGCAATTTTAACGTCAACGTCGACGGTAAATCTTAATATATATAAATATCCTGTCACGATGTTTGTCCGCGATGGACTCCTAAACTACTTCGCCGATTTTAAATTAAATTGGCACACCGGGAGCAGTCTGATCCAACTTAAGAGATAGAACAGCTTAGATCTTTAATTATAGTCGCAATTTTATTTTATTGCAAATTATTTGTCTATAATTAAATGACTTTTATCTGTTCCAAAAAGATTCTAACAGATGTCGAACTTTTCGACTAGATTGAATGAAGTGTAATCAATAGAAAGGTACTGCTATGGTTAACAGACATACGTGTCATAAAGATTAATTTATTAACCTAAATAATGCATACTTTTATTGTTTGAAACGCTTTCGCTTATAAACATATCCCCGCACACTTAAAGCCGATTTTTTTATTTAACTAAAAAAATGATTGTTAGAAATCACTATTATGGCAAAACAACGTTTGCCGGATCAGCTAGTAATGTAATATATTCACGTTTATTTCCTTTACATATTAAACAAAAATCATATTTTGTACATCAATAGAAGCCCAGTAATTTTTTTATTCTATATAACCTTTTTTGTTTGTCACACATAATGTCGTAAATAAATGTTAAAGCAATAAAATCAATCAAACTTTAATAGCAATAATTTAACTAATGTTTATGAAAAACGGTCCGTTACACATTTAATGAACGTAGGGCTAAGTATCCGATTACTAATGGATCAACGTAATCCAAAATTCAATCATTTCTGTTTATTCAGTAACTGATATATTTGTTTTGATAGTATCTTTATAATGGTACTGAACTCTCTCTACTAGAAATAATTCTTAAAACTCGCTGCGTATTTTTAGTCTTTCGTATTGGTTTTAGGTTTATCATTTACAATATATCAGAACGCATTTCACACACGATGGGCTCGCCAGCTAAGATATATATACATTATAATACCTTCATAATATTATATACTACTCAAATATAAGACCTTTGTTCAACTATTTGTACGTGACCATTCTTATGTGGTCATTTCAAAACGACGACATTATTCATTCAAATTATACAAGTGTGTATAATATACGTACAGTCATATATATATATATATAATGAATTTCACATTATATTATTAAAATGGATCTAGACCAGAAGCACGAAGAAATATTACTTGATTTCAAATTACAATGATAAAACAATAAGTTTGTTGAATTTAAGACTGGTGATTGCAATTTTCTCTGATTTAGCGCGTGTATCCCATAGAGATATTCTTAGAGCACTTCCCTTTGTCGAGATAAAAATAAAATTAAAAGATACCGTCAGAATAAAAGCCTACCTAACTATGGCTAATAAGAATTCACGTTTGTGAATTAACTATTTACAACTAAATTAGTGCTTGTCCAACTAATTGAATTGTAATCTGTTAGCTTTAGTTCGAATTACAATGTTGATTGTTCAAACTGCGTAATTTCGCTCGAAAACATTTTCTTTAAGTACATACAAAATCGTAGTACGACTGGATCGAAATATCTACATTAATAGTATCACTATTTTTTAAAATCTAAATTTCTTAAGCCCAGGTAACACTCGTCATAAACTGTTCACGATTCAACAAATTTCCGTTAAATACTTTGATCGTGTGACTACGATTACGCTTCCCTAACTAAATCCCATACACGCTACGGTCTACCGGAGAGGTAGAAGATCAACCGAACACACACCTCACACACATTTCGGTTTACCTGCACAGGTGGACCTCTCCCGTAGACCGTAGTGTGTATGGCCTACATTACGAAGATAAAAGTTCGCTTGCACATTCCGTGGTCGCCATTCATTGATCATTCGAACAGCAGCCATCGTACATACAACTGGAGTAAACAAAATCCGTTAGATTGAAAATGAATGTACGGTTTATTTTTAAAAATAATTGTGAAAAAAAAAATACATGCTGACTCATTTAAACAAATTAACCCATAACAATATTATTTTATTTCGTACATATAGAAAAATACATAGACAAAGTTATCGTAAGATTACAACTGAATAGTGATGTCTATTTTCAAATGGATGAACATAGAGCAAAACTAACTGCAATTGTTGATAGGGATTATTGGGAAAAAGTTTTAACTGTTAATCCTATAATCCTATCCACAAAGTTAACGTTTAGAATCGATTTATAGCTGTGAATTTATTTGTAACTTGACATGTTTATATGAAACTAAAAAGATTGCTTGATTATAAGTGTAATTCTATTCCATAGAAGCTTTTAAATTGTAATCAATTTTGGTTGCGCTGCCATTTTTTGGTATATGGTCCTTGAGTTGCTTATTTCATAACTATGATAAATAAAGTTCTCTACAATTCCAAATGATACGAACGACTACGTAATGACGATATCTAAGCCGTCTTTCATTTGTTTAAAACATTAATTACTTAATACAGAAAGTCTTTGGACACGTTTTCATAGTTTTCTTTAGTCCTAAAGAGTTGTAAATCCAGTATATATTGATATTACCATACTGATTAATGATTAATATACGATTTTCAAATTGAAATTTATAACCAAAAATAAATAAATAAAGTCTTTATTTCTACTATACTTAAATACTACTAGATTACTACAATGTTGAAGCTATACAATTTTAATTAAGCTACCTAAACTAATCTCTAGTAGTCACTTCTGCGGCATAGGCCTCCCAAAAAATACAAACGATTAAAAATGTACTTATAGTAAATGAGAAATATTCAGACAACTGGCTAAATCAAAACTAACCTACTTTAAGATTTCAAATTTAAAAAAAAAGCATATAGGTTCTACATATCAAATAAAGCAAGAAAATAGATTTTAATATTAATTCATAATGTTCATGATTCACTTATGTCCATACAGCATTTAGATCTCTATTCTTTTTGCGGCAAATCAACCATAATTTTTGTACTGAAAACATACATGTACATGTACATACATGTACATGTACATGTAATATGTTGATTTCCGCTAAACATGAGGCATAAAACAGACGCTGGCGCGACTGTGCGTTTTATTATAATGCTACTTAAAATCAAACTGTTCCCCTACCGGTTTTAATCATGTGCTTATATCACTATATATAAGCCGCCGCGCTTCTCTAATTGTACCTCGCCCGTTCAAGTGCAAGGCGCGAGCGAGTTCAACCATACTTCTTAAATGAGTCAATACATTTATCGGTAACAATAAGACATAGCTATTGCCTTGCCCTTAATATACATACACTTAACTTTTACTTTTGAGGTAAAACAGTATCATTTCGTATTTCCAAAATAAATCAGAGAAAGCTTGAGCACTTCACTATAAAACAATTGATCTGCTTAATTTTAAACAAATCGCAACAACGTAAGTTGCTGTCAAAGGACGTCAACGTTGCGTTAAATTATTGGAACTGAAACTGAGTGAGTGAGATAGCGCTAGTCTCGTGACAGTTGACAGCTGCAACCTCATAGCGGGTTGTATACAGTGGTGTCTTCGATTCTTATATATGTACACCTCTAAAACTAAAAATCTCTAAATTTCAGTTTAGACCTGTCAAACGTGTGTAACCTATTCTATATATTTCTACATTGACAATTTAAACCTTATTGCTATCAATTTAGAGATATACAGAATAGGTTACGCTGTCTAAAACTGTTAGACAGATCTTAAGCTAATTTAGAGATTTTTAGTTTAGAGTGTGTACATCAGAATCGCCACCAGTATTAATTTACTTAATATATCTCCTTCACTTTTATACTGTTATTGATTTACGCACGAAGAAACATTTGTGGTTATAGTATGACAATCATTAAATTCTTCGTTGAAAAACAAGTAGGATGAACATAAAAAGTCATTAGCGATAAGACCGCCCTCTGCATTCCGCTACAATTATATTTCCTCTACTCTCTTTTCTATTTGTATCTTCTGTGATTGTTCTATTGTAAACATTTGTTATTTCATGTATGTATGGTGTGCACTAAAGTGTAAATAAATAAATAAAATAAATAAATAACTAAATCGATATTCGTAAGTGGTGCCTAGGTGCTGCTCGAGAGCGCTTTTATGCAGATTTACTTCTGCTCTATATTATTTTATTGCATGGTATCCTCTACCTACTATTTTTCTTTTTTTTACGCTTACACGCAATTATCGAGCTGAATTATAAATTTCATCCTTCTAGGCCACCCGGAAGTAGTACATTTATGTTACCCACATAAATGCCTACATTTTTCCGCTGTAAATGTGGGTACTACCACTTATTTCTTCCTACGATTACACACAATTACCGAGCTGAATTCCAAATTTCAACCTTCTAGGCCATCATACGTTAAGTTTAGGTACTATATGTCAGTCAGTCCATACTAAAATTTACGACTTTTTGATCTTCATATCTTTATAAGCTAGTTTCATGATATTTGGGTTCTCATGTATATAATTAAACATACTTAGTTTTATGTGTTCGCGTTAAAGGGGTTTTAAACCACAAAGCGGTTCGTGTAAATAACAGTTTAGCTTGAACTTGACTTGACACTCTGTAGCGTATTATTATTACGAAGTAGGAAGAAAAGTTTTGGGCAAATATTAGCCTTATGCTCTTATGATAAACTAAATTGAAAGAAACTACATATATTATGCAATGCAATGTTTGGTGTTTGCACCAGTCATCCAAAATGCTAATACCTAGTCACAATCAAGTCTAAATGAACATAAATTAATTCTAAAAGCGTTTGTAACTTTGGGATACATTAGCATTTTGTGTAATTACTAGAGGTCAGGGGATGGACAAACTCTGTTTATTTGTGGTTTTAATTTAAACTAAGATAAGCACTCTTCTGTTGATAGGCTGAGCGAGAATCGGGGTATCACATTTTAAAAAGCATAAATGTTTGGAATTAGAGAGTTACTTACTTTTTTTTTTTTCACAGACAGCTCAAATGGCGCAATGGTCGCTATGCCGAGGGGCCCAGGTTCGATTATTGATATACTACGCGCAACTGCTTTGTGTAACAGCTGCCAAAAAGGTATTTCCGACCATGACTTAATATTCAAAAAAGAGCGTATAAGCATCTTTGAGGCCGGCAACGCACTAGTGAGGCCTCTGGCATCGCGGTCCTGGGTATCACTTTACATCAGTTGGCCTCCTGCTCGTTTGCCCCCCTGATATAAAACAATATACATATACAGTAACTAGTTTGAGAATTGATTATCAGACACTATAAATTGTTTCGAGGCTAACCGACCGGATGTTTCCGTTTCGTACTAACATAATTGTCAAATGTTTAGATAGAGAGAGAGAAAGTTCAGAGAACTAGGAAAATGAGACCTTCGCATGGACCGGGCGTGAATTAGTGAATTTTTACAATGTACAAGCCTTGCTTATAAATCGCTAACTGTAGATAGAAGTCCCATTACACCATTGTCTCGTATAGTGGAACTTTTAATCGCTAATCGCTCCGCTTATTGATATATACTATACGCCAAGTGACATAGAATAGCATTACGCACCGCCCTTTGCGTGTACTAAGTAAAGTTGGGTCATTGTTTTGACAGTTACGATTTTTTTCAAAGCACATGCAAGCCATATTTAATACTTTTTATACCGTTGAAAATATAAATGATCGCTGACGTTTGTAAAATTGTTGGAAATATTGAATAAAGGAACGACGAAATAATGAATATGTTATAAAATTAAAGAAAAACACTTTAATCACGGATTTAAGTTATGTATTTTTGCAAAATTTGAATATATTAACATTATTTTAAATATCCAACGTTTCGCGTGCTTCACAGCGTGCGTGGTCACGGTAGACTGGAGACAAAAGGTGTTAATTGTCAAAATAAGTGTAGCTGTAGAGACGTTGTGTTATCTGTATTTATTGCCCCGGAGTTGGTATCAACTCTGCAAAAATACATTACTTAAATCCGTTACTAAAGTGTTTTTATTTAAATGAGTAACAGTTATGTTATAAAATTGTGCTGGTTTGGTTCTGAAAATACAAAATAACTAATGTTGCGAATTTAAAATGTATTGATTTCTTAATGGGTTATATTTTATAACATTTCAGTACTATTATAAGTAATAATTTCATTGCATTCATTTATATTAATTATACAAAACCACAAATAATAAATAGCGAACGAGTTTAATTTTGACTGGTCTTATTTGTCTGCAGATATTGCAATAATGTCGTCTGGTTAATCGTGATACCAGCATTACCTGAGATGTTAAAAAAACAAACACCAGAGCCATTTCCATTCGTTTGATTTTTTATAATCCAGTAGACACATGTGATAAGCTAGAATGCACTGAAAACAAATTCTCTCACGATTACGATATATTATTCTTCATACAATTGTGAAATATCCTTATCGTGCATGTTAAACGCAATGTTGGGTCAAGTGTGTACCAACTGCTAGGTTTCATTATAATCACTTAGTTTTGAATATGACTTACAAAATAATTTAAGTTGGTCTAAGGACGCAAAAATGCCTTTATATTTTCTAGTTTATAAGTTGTATAATAGAGGAAACCTTTACCGGCATCGGATAACAATTATTAATTCATGTTTGAATAAATCATTTTTGGGACTTAAGTTTATCTTAAAAGACGCAAGCGTTACTTTGCGGAAGTCCCTAGTGCAATTCTAATAGACCAATTTTTAAATATACTCCGGTAATGAATGCTCAAACACTGAATGTACTTTTCGCCCTGATAACGGAGCATCGTCAAGATGTTGCCTTTACGAACAGTGTTCATAAATACAATGAATTTGTGTATTAGAATTGTGTTTTTTGTTTATTTGACGACCCAGTTGCAATGTTCACCGGACTACCGACAGAGGGTCCCGGGTTGGATGTGGTTTGATGTGGATACTGGGATCTCGGTGCGGTCAACTTTTCTGTGATGAACTTTACTGATGACCGTAATCTACCGTTGGCAGTCGGGCTAGGTGATGATTGGTCGTCATACTGTACGTAATAATACTAAATATTTAAACGTATTGAATATTCTGAATGTTCAACATTTAAATATACTATAAAATATAAATCAAACGCATAGGTGCAGTTTCAATTTTAACGAAGAATATTTGCTGACCGCTCTCATTTGTCTCTGACAAACACCGGCGCCAAATGTAAATTGATTTATACCAAAATTCATACAGAAAATGTAGGTTTTTGGTGTTATGCTCCCAAGGTATAGTGTAAAAAAGCGTTGTTGATTTCGTTAATTTATAAGACGAATCCCTGGCAACACTGTATACATATAAATAGATTTTGTAAAGGTATTTGAGATGATGTTATGTTTAACATGGAAGATCTTCGTTCCTTCATATTGTTTAGTTGGTGTAATAAATTTTCACTATAAAGTACAATGTATCATGTGTGCATTAGGCGGTTGTGGGTAATGATTATGTTATATACCTAAGGCATAACATAGAGGCCAAAGAAAATCTAGCACATGAAAAATTATCCTAACAAAGGTTCAAGATACTGGCATTTATATATATAATAAGTACGAAGTTAAATACAAAATCACTGTTATCGTACAATTTTTTTAAATAAATCTTAATATATATAAATCTCCTGTCAAGATGTTTATCAGCGATGCACTGCCTAACTATTTAACTGATATTCAATCAAATCAAATCAGATCAAAAAAAAAGACAAACCCGACTGAGTTTCTTGCTTGTTCTTCTCAGACTCGGACGCGTTAGTGAAGAAGCCTATAAATTTAGTTTTAAGTGACGTGCAAATGTGATCATGTAACGATCCTACTTGAATAAATGAATTTGACTTTGAGTTTGACTTTATTAATTAATTAATTTGGCACACCGTGAGCAGTCTATTCCAACTTAAAATAGGATAGCTTAGATCTTTAATTATGGTCGCAATTTTATTTCATGCAAATTATTTCTCTATAATTAATTGACAGATACAATTATCTGTTAACTCCAAAAATTCTAAAGATATCGATACTTTTCGACTGGATTGAGTAAGTAATCAATAGATGGACTACTATTAATTTAGTAAGCTAAATAAAGCAATTTTTTAAATTGGATAAGTACCTTCTAGGAAATGAGAATAATTGAAATATTCAAAATGGAAGCCCCCATGAGATGAGTGTAGGTGGTAGATACCATATACTAGGTTAAACACTGGTTAAATCATAGTATGGTAAAAATAAGTACGTTCGTTTAGTAGCAAGCTTCAATCTCATGATAAGCGATTTATTACGGATTTGATAAGAATCGTTTTAATGCAATTTAAACTATATGCCGATATATTTAAGTACAATTTCAAATGAATGCTCGTTTATTGTTATTTCACACTACCTATGACTAGATGAATTTCTGTTGTATTATGTGAAAATGTGATTTGAGAAAAAACTAATTATCAGAAAGAGTTCATTATTATATACTTTTATATTTAACTATCAACCTTCCAAATATTGTTAGATAATAGAATTTTGTTAATTGGTTATTATAACTGTAATCGGTCTATAATCAATAACTCTTAGTTATCTATCAATCCATTATTGTTACCATAATACACAAAGTTTTATCATCAATATGAAATTTCAACTAAATGGCATTAAAGAATTTGCAATCGAATAACGCTGGTTGCATTCAGGTTGATTGTTCCATTTTCACGCGATGATTTTCTTTGAGCCATTACGTTACTTCATCTGGTTTATAAAGAGCCATTACTTTTTTAAATAAAATGGGAGGCAAACGTGCTCACCGGATGTTACCGCCCATGAACACACACAATGCTGGAGGTAAGTGCGTTGTCGGCCTTTCAGATGACGATACCATCTTTTACTGTGGTACGTATATTTTTTTTAATTTCATTTATAGTAAACTCCAAAATTTACAATGTTGGAAAGCGTGTGGAAAATTACAGGGTTACGTTTACGGTGCCACGTATAAATATACAATTAATCAGTTTTATAAGGCAATCTTTGTGCTTCAAATATTAAAATGTAACTATTTTGTACTATTTGACAACTAAAGCATTATGTAACTGATGTTTGAATAAAAATAGCTTCTTGGAACCGAGGTCCAAATAGATGGGTCTTTAGTCCTTTATAATTCTTTATATTATAAAGAATTATTTATATAAGAAACAATGATCATTGTTAATTAAATTCATAATAATAAAACTTATTATTTTATTTCTTATGAATATACACTATAAATCCTATACTATTGTAATAAAGGAAGCTGAAATTTGTCACAACTGCTTGTGTGAGTTCGACACAATTTTGACAAGGTGACTTTCGAATTAGAAGCAAACATTCGTGTTAGTTCGCTCAAACTCAAACTAGGCAAACCATATTTTCAACTCGTGATGAACCTAAACAGAATTTTCGAATTCAGTGATCTGTTGTAGGAAATGGGAAAATAGACTCTATTTCCGGCGCGCAAAGTGCAAATTGCTATGAAAGTGCATAGATTGCCGTTTTCCGGTGTAAAGATTGATAACCGAGTTAGATGGATTCTGAATGGATCAAGCGTTATGTCTTGAATTAGATCAGAGGTTCCTTATAGCTAGTTCAATTGGGATAAATTCTAGACTATTGTAAAAGCTTGAGAGATACTTATTTTTATTTTATTTGTTTATTTATTTGGATTACACCACATCACCACTCACCACAGTCAATATAAATAAAGATAACAAAAAAGTAGTCAGTCCAGTCAACCGAGTAAAACTCTGATATCTAATATATAAAATTCTCGCGTCACGGGGTTCGAACTTGAACTCCTCCGAAACGGCTTGACCGATTCTCATGAAACTTTATGAGTATTGAGTAGGTCTAAAAATCGGCCAACATCATCATTTTTCATCCCCCTAAATGTCAAGGGTTTAAATATATTAATTAGTAAAATTGTATTATTATTTTTTAGACAACATTTTTAGTTTCTATTTTTTTATGATACAACATACAAAAATATATACAATCCTAAATTTTCACCCTTCTACGATCAACCCCTATTTATTTATTTATTAATTGAAAATTAAAATCACATGTATGGCAAAACAACGTTTGCCGGATCAGCTACTAATATATATAAGGGAAAAACTAAACTAACTAACTTTGACTTGACCCGTTAGGGACGGAAACAAATATTTATATAGTCTTTTTCCTTTCAATACAAACAACCTATGAATATTGTTTAGCCAAATGTTAAAATTTGGACCTTTATAGCTATGTTTGCATGTTTTATAACGATCCCATTGACGCAATGGTAACCATAGCTGCCAAACAAACGTTCTCGATTTTAATTCCCAGAACATTTAGATGATGAGGATATATGATGGCTGTAGTCTAGGTGTTACATTATGTCCATAACAAACATCAGGTTGCGTGATCCAATACACAGGTGTGTAATACCAATAATAAATATTTCCTACATATAATTTCGTGCTTTCAGCTTCTTTTAGGTGCGAATTGTTTACAAAACTTAAATCATATTTAAAAAAATCATTTATTCACATTTTCCATTTTTTTATATAAGTCACGCCTGTTTACCAATGGGGTAGGCAGAGACCACAGATCTCCACTTGCTACGATCCATCCTTCTCTCGCTTCTTCCACACTCATTAAATTCATTTTTTGCTTGTATGTACGACTGCTTTCGTGTCCCGCTTTAATTTAACTCTTTTTACTTGTGAAACGAGTTTAAGAATGCATCTGTATATCTTCAAATTTACTATATATTGGAAAATATGTGTTTGTTATTTTCTTATAATAAATCTATAAAAATATATATGTTGTTTATTATATTTATGACCACTTCACGCGGACTGATATTATAAAGCAATAATTTAGAGCATCTAGTGAGACCTGGAGGCCGATCACCCACTCTCTACACCATCGAATTTAAATCCCTTACTTGCCTAATTACACAGGCCTTCAGCCTGCCAATAGACATAAAGAAATAGACGTTAAGCAACAAGAACGACCACGAAGCTCATGGGCATATTTTACGTAAGTATTAAACAATTCAAATAACGGTATCGCATGCCTTGACTTTGAGTTTGCACAAATGAAGTTTTCTCTTTCTGTTTTCGTGTTTATATTATTCGGAAGAACCAGTGCTTTTCATACCCACACATTCCTTATGTACAAACTAATATTGCTTTAACGTGACAGGCTTATGGGCAAATATACCGACGAACGAAAGTTATTTCAGTTATTTCAAAAGACCAGGAGCAAATGTGGAGCGACTTGTTACTCTGAATGCTATGTGCAGGGAGTTTTGTCAAAATTACAGAAATTATATATGTACTGTTCTGTCAGTAGGCTGAGCGAGTATCGGGATATAAGATTTTAAGAAGCATTAATATTTGCAATTGGAGAGTCACACACGGTTTTTTTTTCATAGACAGCCAAATTGGAGCAATGGTCGCTATGCCGAGGGTCCCAGATTCGATTATAGATACACTCAATATTTGTATGATAAGTATATATAAAAAGTATCATATATCAGTATAGTTTGAATCCGAAAAATTGTATGATTATTATTATTAAGTATTAAGTTTTATACGGCTATTTTCATATTGTTTATAAGGCAATATATCTATGAATTTTCCACTATTCGCCTGAGCTACAGTAGGTGTTGATATTTTGGTAACATATGAGGTTACACAGGAGACAACATGTCAAACGGGAAACATTGTTTTAGTTTACTGAATATTCTTACAAACTTTATACATTTTCTACGAAGATGATGTATGTTACTCATGGTAAATAAAGAAATATCGGCTGTCCTTAATATTTTCTTATTTACGCGAACTTTTTCGACTTCTAAAACTTGTTGAGAGCAGACGTGTGCATCAAATTTAATAAAAACTTACAAAAGTTTGTCAACCCAAAGTGTTTTCTAGTGAATGGCGTGACAGTTTAACTTCGTATTTCAATAACCATTTGCACTTAATACGTATTGTTCCGACGCAAGCCCACAGTGGCGGATCAGCGCGCTCGCAGCTCTCCTCACCCCCTCGAGTAAAGAGAGCCCTGCCATTTTTTGTTTCGCTTACGCCCACACGAAGCATACCAAGGTGATTATACTCAGAATAATGAACCTACAGAGAACTCCGCCCGGCTCGACACTGATAAGCGGTTGCGAGTCCGCAGGCGGCTCTGTGCCAAACTTATCTACGCATGGAGATGATTCTTTATTAAATATAAACGTAAGGAAACGAAAGGAACTTCTGAGGAATACGATTATAAAAAGGATTTTGCAACTTTTCGAAACGAAAATGATTTTTTAAAAGATTTTGGCAGATCACAGACTGAAAATTTAACGCAAATCCGAGAAGAAATATCCGAGATAAAAAATGAAATTGTGACTATTAAAATAGAAAGAAAGTTTTCCACAAAACTTGACCACATAAATAATGAAATACAAAATATTAAATTAAACAACAACGCTACACAAGAAAAGATAACTAACATAGAAACGGAAATATCACAGATAAAAAATCAAAATGCGCCGAAAGTTATGTCTAAATCGCCCGCCGCTCAGAAGACCTCATCCTTGAACTCAAAGACCGCTGTGATCGCGAGAAAAACATTGTCGTGGTGGGTATTATGGAAAAAGAGGACAAGAACTTTAAGTCCAGACAAATTTATGATACGAAGAAGTTATAAAGGTCTGAGTTGTGGTTCTGACTGCCCTAAGCCGATAAAATCCATAAGACTTGGTAAATACATTCCAAACAAAAGCCGTCCTATAAAAGTTTATTTTAAAGACACAATTACCCGGAAATATTTGTTACGAAACAGGACAAAGTTACCAGAAAACATACAAATATATGCCGACCAGACTCCCACACAAAAGCAGTTTTTGCAATCATTGAAGGACGAACTAAAAAAGCGTACCGAAAACGGCGAGAGGGACCTCATAATTAAATATATCAAGGGAACACCTAGGATCATCATAAATAAAGATAATACAAAAAACTAATAGCGACTCCTACACGAAATGATGTTCGCACGGAAAAAAATAGTAGAATAAGTCATCATATAGTCAAAAAGTATGAGGATATCCCATTTATGACCTCATCATTACGATTCTTTTACGCTAATTTACGCAGCATTTGCAAACCAGGCAAGTTTGATGAGTTGAAGTGCATTTTGAAATCGATACCTACGACCACTCATTTATTGATTTTTACTGAGACATGGATTAAGTCAGAAAGTGATGCTAAAATATATCAGATACCAAATTACACACATATTTACAATTATAGACCTGCTAATACAGATGTTGAGAAAAAACACCGGAATAGAAAACAGGAAAAAGAAAAGGGCGGCGGGGTTTCTATTTATGTACATAACAGCATAAGACATGAACTGACGGAAGAGTTATTTGAGGATGGAAACCACTATTTATGGATTTACATAGACAAACTATCGTTAAATATTGGGTATTTACAAACCGGGAGAGAGCAATGTACAAAACTTTTTGAATATATATTCACCACAGCTGGAACGAAGAAAGAGGGCTATCGTTTTCGGTGACTTTAACATCGACCTACTAAGCAGTGAAAAGCACGTAAAACAATACTTAAATGAAATACAGGGGAATGGATACGAAATTCTAAATAAAGTTGATAAAATGTATAGCACTCGTCAAACCAGCACTACAAATACCCTAATTGATCATGTTTGTTCAAATATAAATAATCACTCAATTAATATATCTTTAATTGAATCGTCGTTATCTGACCACAAACAGATATATTTGGAAATGGGCAGCCTGGCACCTAAGGTAAATAAAAGGATTATTTATAAGGCACTCAACTACGAAAAATTATATGAGAGTGCTTTAGAAGCTAATTACATGAATGAAAATAATGACTACGATTACTTAGAGAGATTCCTGTTACATCAAGTAGAGAAGAATAAAATAGAAAAGACGAAATTTCAAAACCCACCACAGGAAGATTGGATAAATAAGAAAATTATAGATTCTATTAACTTTCGGAATAGCTTATGGCAAGAGACTAAAATTTCCCCTAAAGACGAAAACCTACTAAAAAACTACATTGAAGAACGTGACAGTGTTAAAACCCTAATAAAGACAGAAAAGAAGAATTACTACTATAACATGTTCAACAATAGCTCCAAAGACCCTAAGAAAATGTGGGAAATTATTAACAGCTTAGCATTAAACAAGGTTAAAGACACCAACGCTCTTCCCAAACTTAAATCAGATAACGGGTTTATCACTGATGGTGAGAGTTTGTAACCTCTTAAATTCATTCTTCGGTCGGTTGGTGCGATCTTGCAAATAAAATACCTAACATATACCACCTTGATGTCGGTAATATCCTAACATACGACCTGACCTACGTACATGACAAAACGTTAAATGAGTTTATACCTTGTAGTGTAGAAGAAATATCAAAAATTATTGATCAACTGACAGCAACACTAGTAAGGTCTGGATGGAATTAGTACTAAAGCTTTAAAATGTTTAAAAAATGTTATTGTTGAGAGGCTAACAAACTGTATTAATATGTGTTAATAAGCGGTGTTTTTCCCGATACATAAAGGTGGTAAGGTAACCCATTTACAAATCCGAAGTAGGTAGATCCGAGCAATTACAGGCGGTTGTGCGTGATTTCAAAAATCTTTGAAAGAGTTTTGTAAGCAGGTTGAATGTATTAATACAAAAAATTTCTAATCGACGTACAGTATGTTTTCGCCCAAAATCGACACACTTACAGCTGCAATAGACTTAGTCACAAAAATCAAAACTCATATTGATCAGAAGGACCTCGCTCTAGGAATATTTATTGACCTAAAAAAAGGCATTCGACACCGTAAGCCACCAAAAACTTCTCCTTAAATTAAACAACATCGTTCACAGGAACAGCTCTGGAAATGTTTAAATCGTATTTAAGTAATAGGCGACAAATTGTGAAAATCGGGGATTTTACTAGTAGTGTCCAGAATGTCAATATGGAATCCCAAGGGATCAATAATGGCCGTTGATGTTTTTGATTTATATTAATAATATAAATAAAATAGGACTTAATGGCCATCTAAATTAATGGGAGAACTTGTCTCTTCTATTTCGATAAATCTATCCGTGACATTATTTCTGATGCTCAAAAAGACCTCAATATACTCAATGAATGGTTAAAATGCAATTTACTCACAGTAAACACATCAAAAACATCTTTCATGATACTTTCTGAAAAAATAAACTATACTGATTCACACCTCTTACCATTAATAATGTTTTAATTAAACAATCAAAACTAGAAAAATATCTTGGGTTGTGGATAGACGACAAACTGACTTGGAAACCGCACATCGATCATATAATAACTAAGTACTCATATTGGGAGCATTAATAAAGCGAACTGTATTCCAGCTAAGACGGACTATAATCTACAACTCTCTGGTAAAATCACATCTTGAATATTTAATTGAAATATGGGGCACAGCCGCTGTTACTAACCTAAATCCACTGCAACGAACTCAAAATAAAATAATAAAAGTACTTTATCACTACAATTACCTAACACCAACGAAAAACTTATATGAAAAAACTAAAATACTTAACATAAAACAACTTTACACGTATTACACTTGCATTCTAATTAAAAATATTACTACTAATTCCATCCAATCAAATATTCATTTAAAACATAAAGAAAACAAATATGGCTTAAGAAACAAATTTAAACTACCCCTTAACGCCGTACGAACTAACTATGGTAAGAAAACAATATTGTTTGAAGGAGCGCTGCTGTACAACAAGTTACCAAATAGTGTTAAAGAGTGTGATAGCATAAATATGTATAAAAATAGATTAAAGAAATATGTACAAACACACTAATCATTTAAATATTTAACTTTTATCTTAAAAAGCCCTAAAGGCTATATGTTATACTTAAGTCAAATCTCTGTATCTCATTATAAGTGAACTATTTAGTTTGTATGAGAAATAAAGTTCTTTAAACCTAACCTAACATCACACATATAAATAGTAGGAAATTAAAATTAATATAAGAGATGGCGTTAGTTTTTTTGCAGTTTCAAATGATACCTTGTCACCTTCTGTCTGGCCGTGACCACAGTCTGAAAAATACAACGTAGGTATAATTAATATTTAAGGGGCGGCAACTCAACCATTAATGGGTGTTTATTGAATGCGGCTGTTACTACTTAGGCCAAAAAGCCTATAGATACATCGTAATATGTTTTAATTTGAGTGTTTTATCATAAATATGCTCATATTTGATGTTTTCGCGTCTTCAACGATACACGCAAAACCATGATTTGCTTTGATATTTTTCCTAATTTGTAGATCAAATGGTACTTGTAACACATAGGCGTAATGTCAGAGATTTTGGGTTGAATAATTCGCACAATTTACGCTTTAAGCCCAACATAAGCCGCTGGATCTATGGTAACAATGCGTCAAAATTCCAACGTTGCTGAGCATATTATTTTTGTAACACTTTTTTTAAAAGAAATTATTGTATTATATTTTGTATACTAACTACAAACCGGCACGCAATAAAAATACATCGTGGAGTTAGTCCGGTATTACATTTTTCACGATTGCACCGTTTCTATTGGTTTTAGTTAACACGGTTGAAATAAGATTTTATTAAATTACTTTACACTAAATGTAAAAATAAAATAAAAATTTAAATAATAATAATTTATTTTTTAATTTTGTTGTTTGTTAGGTTTGTGTTAATCTCAGAAATGAAAATGAAAATTATTTTAGTGTTAGTGCATTTTTGGAGGCTCTAATTAATGAATTAATTTAGAATTAGCAAAAACCATAATATATTTTATAAGCTTAGATAATAGTACATTGTCGAATTAATTAGTCGCGC
Organism: Pontia daplidice; assembly: GCA_963693355.1. NCBI lineage: Eukaryota > Metazoa > Arthropoda > Insecta > Lepidoptera > Pieridae > Pontia > Pontia daplidice. The sequence goes on along the minus strand of CAVNZL010000018.1, from coordinate 1,015,756 downwards.
TTTATAAAGGTATGTTGAAGTCTTACAATGATTGAACTTTAGCTTGTTAATTTTAATTTTATTTTTATTTTTAAAATAATGTAATTTAAAGTATTCTCACATCATAATGTATTAGATTAATTCAGATTAAGTAGAATTAAGTTAGGTATAGTCGCATTGGGGCCGGCCCCTGTAATGGCATAAAATAAATAAATAAATAATAAATAAAGGGGATGTTAAATTTTACATATTAGTAAAACAATTATTTTTCATTTTAATTAATGCAAGGGACAGCTACTTTCAAATATAGTATAAATTATTCGTTCTAGTTTCAGAATACATTTGATTTGAAGACACATAATAAATTCGATGATTTATGCCTGTAAATATTTTTAAAAACTTATTAGAATGTAGTTATATGATAGGAAGCAGTGTGATATAATGTTCCTACATGATATTATCTTAGGGACTAAACTGTGGCGTAATCTAGATTATCTCCCATTGCAAGTGTCTGTATACCAGACTTACGTATTCTGGTAACTCTCCGACAAAAGTGAAACATACTACTGATACTGAAATTGGGTACACCAACATACACTCACACATTTACAATTAACTTCTCAACTGTTCTTTATTAATTTTTTCTTGTTTAATCTCCATCGAAGTGATGAAAGAATACCGTTTTGTTTTCCTCCCATTAAGTGTCTTATTATATACCTTATAACCGTATTTCGCCTTTACATTGTATACAAAATATTCGATAATGCTGTTTGGGTTAATAAATAAATAAATTTAATATTTCGTGAAGGTCGGTTACTGCAATTTCTCAACAATTTTCCATGCATTGTTCAAGAGTCTTGTGGGCCGTGTTTCATACAAAAGCGTTCGACCTTTGTGATTTGAAATAACGGCGTAAAGCACAATGCTACTTGACCTACTAGTGCAGGTTCGACTCCCGGTCAATTAGTTTGACACGATATATGGTAAATACGAAATGCATCGCACATTTCTTTTAGCAAAAATAATAATAAAATAAAATAAACACTTACTAATTCCCCACAAATTACAGTTATATGCTGTTGATCCTAGGGGCCTTGAAAGCTTAATTCGGCCTGTGTGGGGAGAGAAGCTCTGCCAAACATAATTATTGAGATATGTATAATATGAATAGAACTATTTAGTACCAGTAACGCCATGTGTATATTATATAACACAGATCTCGTCAAAACACTAACCCTATATTTGACCATGTTTGCCAAGTTATTTTATAACTACGATCTCCTTAAATATTTGTAAAAATAAATAAAGTTTTATTGTTACTTACAGTTACTCTTCTTTATACACTCTTCTACGATTTATATTTGTATAGTTTTAATAAAGTTTTATTTTTGCTCAGCATGAGTATAATGAAATAGCCTTGATAATAGCTAGGTGGGGCATCAAGTTATCAACTGAAACTACTTTGTCGCTAAGGTACTTGGCCGGAACGGAATATGATTTATACTGACCGACTTTATGTTACTCAATAAGCGAATATTCCCCTTTAATGTAAATATGTAATTTATTATATACCTATTATTCGAAATATTTGGCTACAAAAGAAGTTAGGTCCAGAATCTTATTCTTAACGTAAGTATTTAATATTGTCTTTTATTAACGTAACTATTACTAATTTAAAAAAAAAACTTTGTTAACGGATTAAGTTATGTATTTTTACATGGTACAATACCGTGACCACACAGGCTCTAAAGCACGCGAAACGTCAAAAAAATTTAAAATAATATAATATTATATAATTCTGTAAAAATACATAACTTAATTCGTTAACAAAGTATTTTTCTTTAAACGTAAGTATTTTTAACACGTCAAATATTTTACTAAAAAAAAACATCTTTGAAATACATTAAGATTCGACACGTACATTACACTGAATAGTACCCAATTGTCTTCGGTATTTTGCTTTTAAAAACTTATTTGACGTCTTATTTAATAAAAGCGGTTTCTAATTAGCTTCATTTAGAAGATTTTTGAAGAAGAATCATTTTTGCATTAAGAAAATGTACACCAAAATTCATTACCTATCTTAATAATTTTATACACACTAGATTCATATAAGTATTTTCATTTAAATAATTAAAAGAGTGCAATTGCTTGCTTGCTATCCAAGCTTCTAACTAGTTTTTATACAAAAACATTTTGAATTTTTAAAACTTACTCTTTTGTAGAATTCTCATGCCGTACATAATAACGCTAATTAAGCTTTATTGTGACATTAGCAGGCAGTCGTTGAAGGCGCCAGATGCCTTTATGGTTTCCTCATACTAATAATATTACTTCATATTAAAAATGACAGACATAGAGAAAACATTCCATTAGATTGCTATAAATATTTTCTATACACAACGAACGGTGTTTAAGTGGTGATTTTGAATCCAGGCTGTGTCAAAGACCTATTATAAGACGTTACTGCTGCAACAGTTGCTATCACCGGTGGCTCAGCAAGGTTTCAGACAGAGGGTTCAAGATTCGATTCCCGGTACGGAATATAATATGAAGAGTCATATTTGTTGTTAATTTTTATTTATGTGTGTAAGTAGCCACTTCTCTGAATAACTTACCATAGGGATAATCAACCGTGCATGAAATAAGTATTTCTTTAATGTAAACAACAAATAAAATGAAAATGTAACGCATTCTGGAAGATCATTGGTAGTTTACGCACCACCTCATGTGATGACTTTTTACATACACTTCACCTTGAAAATTTATACACCTCTGATACATCTCTCCGATATTTCTAATTTCTAACCGATTTTACTAAAAACACCAACATGAGTTTCGAACTGAACCCATTCATTCACACAATACGTTGACGCAAACGATCCTATCGGCACAGTATTGCAAAGTCAAAGTTCAAAAATAGAACAAAATTATTCGCTTTTCAAATTGTTACCGTAGGTTAGAAGTACAATGTTGTGACGGATGTGGAAACAAAACACTTTATTTCGAGAGTGAATTGAAGTGAATGATCTAATTCTGTTATTTGTGTAATTGGGTTTAATTTTAACCTATATTAAATTTATGCCTGCAAATTAAATGGGCGATTGTATTAGGCGTCTGATATTCAACTATGGTTCATGAGAATCGACTAAACTATCAATGGATATTCTCACGAGTTGTTTGATATTTATAGTTTATGAAGACGTGTAATCTCTCAAATTCTCTAACATTAACAAACTTATCCTTATTAGCAAAGCAATTAGGCTTTGATATAAATTAAGGCTTATAGATAATTGATGAACATTAGCAATTTTCCCCAATAGAATCATGAATACAATAAGTTTTTTATAGATGTATAAATTTTGTTTACAAAAATACAAATTAAAATTCTTTATTTAAAACAGGTTCGATTGATTAATTCCTCATAAACCAATTGCCTTGTTATGATCTATAATGCTTATACGACTTCACTAGAGCGACAATTCGGAAGATTGAAAATACACTAGTACTATTGTAATATAACAAGAAAACTCAATTATAATAAGGTTTTGATTTTAGACAGGTGAAATGACGAGGAAGAATTTTGGTTCTATACGAACTGTTACCGTTTTGAAATAGAACATAATTTATCAATTTTACTAAAAGGAAGACATTATTATTGGTTCAATAAAGAAGGTTCATTCAATAAGGATGATTTTTATATGACTGACTTTGAAATGATATTCACGGGAGTGTATTATTTATTGATATTCTATTTTTATTTTGAAATAGAAAACCTTGGTGTTGTTAGTATACAGTTTTCGATTATGATTATGCGTTTGGAAACCTCATTTCTATACGACCTTCTTGACTCTATAGCTGAAAATAATTCATATCACAGAAGATGGCGCGAAGGAATAAACAAGATACAACAAATTATTAATGAAGCGCCAATAGATATAATACAGTTAAAATCAATGGAAAATATTAACTATATTTTATTTAATCCTATCATATTTTATGATGTTCTAAGTGTCACTCCTTATTAAACACTGTTGGAATGTAAAACACCATTAATTGTCGTAATAACACGCACTTGTCAAATGTCAACGTGACTTTTGACTTAAGATAGATGTCTCTATATCTCTCTCTCACTATGTAAGCGCTATTGAATGTGTTTTGTCCCGCCGGTTGTGCTTAAAAAAAATTCATTTTAATCTCTACTATCCTGGTTTATGTTTGGCCTCAAAATTATATCATCCAAGTTGCGTTCGACTCCATTTACTTATCTGTTTACCGATAAAAGCCTCAACTTCCATCCAAGAATATTTCTTATATGTATTTTATATAATTTCATCAAAACACGTAAAACCAGAGCATAACATACGAATCTCTGAAAAATCTTACTTTTTGCAGAGGGTGTTGGATTTTTGAGTATAACTTAAAAATCCCATGTATTAATGGATCAGTTTTCATCATAACCTACCGCAAGCAATTTTACTTTTTTTAGTACTAAAAAAAAATATAAAATTTAAAACAAAATTTTTCGGATTTCAAGAATAATGAAAATCCAAACGCGACCCTTGTTTTAAAGAATCGTGTGAATGTAGCGCCGTTGACCTGGCGCTACATTCAAATATTCGCTTTACCTATTATAGAAATTTATAAATACAATCTATTTAAAGAAAGACTAACATAAAACCGACGCACGGACCTTTCTACCCATGTTTGCTCTTTTATAGTATGTACAGAGTAGATGCAAAGAAAAGTCAATTTATATCAATAACCCTAGTGTTTTAGAGTAGGAGAAAATATTATAGATATTTCTTATATTCCTATAAGAATCGGAAACTGTTAAACCAAAATTGCATTTTTAGATTGTTTATCGTACAGAACATCGAAGGCTATTGCTAGACCAATGGGTATTAAATTCTCGGAATAATTAATGGAATAGATAAGCAAATGCATTTTATAATCTTATACTTCCTTCGTTTGGAGGTATAGGCGTAAAAGTTATCTTTGAAGTTGTTAGCGCAGAACTGATTCAAACAACGCTCTGATTATAGACTCCTCACGGATACTCCCGGAAAGAAGCATACATTGATGGCAGAATTTTTCTCTCCAAGTAGCCTTCAGTTGCGAGAGGTATATTATAAGCAAGATCAATAGTATATATAAATAAAATGAAGTAAGTAATTAGAGTTTCATTTCAATTAACATGTCGTGTTAAAATTGTCAGTAAATACTATTACACGCAAAAGTGCATGTATGACTGAACACATTTATGAGTTACCGACCTATGATTCATATTTTATAAGCAACTGACCCATCACCAACAAGGTTCTATAAAATACTCGCGGTAAAATTATTTCAGCATTTTCACTTATTTAAGTGACAGGAAAAAAAACAAATTAACATTTACGCTTTTAAACTATTAATTGTTAATTTAAAGATATTTCAGATATTTTATTTTATATTTTTAGATATTCCAAATGCGGAATACACATTTAAACTCACACAGATTTACTTAAAATCTAATCCGTAGCATGTCTATTCAATTAAAGCACAATCCTGCATTACAGGACTTTTTCAACTTTTAAAATTAGTACGTTCAACCCAAGAGCTTTATAATATGCCTACAAAAAAAGCGTTCTCCAAGCTTTTATTACTTCATATTAACAGCAACCGATTGCGATTTACGTTCAAAGCTATAAAAAGTACATATTTTATAGTCTACACTAATAAATAAGATTCGTAGTTTTAAAATACCTTCACAATAAATTAATGTTCACGCACAAGTGTCGTTGCAAACAGGGATAAAGCATGATTAATACAATAATATCCTAGTTGTCGGGTTTTATGCTACTTAGAGTCCATTCTCTATAATGAAAAGAGTGTATGAAATAGTGAAATGAACGTCTGTTGATCAACCTTCTATTCTGAAGACTTGTATTAGCTTGTGTTGTGGGTAAACTTTTGTTTAGACCGTTCTCATGTTGACCGTAGTGGGCCGAGAGTCCTCTCTTGACTCTTGAATCCTGCTAGGCCAACTATTTCAAATTGAATTATTAGGCACATTTGCATGGTTTACCTTGATCTATTAAGTTTTATTATAACTATTTATTACATTTGTACATATATGTACAAATCTAGCGTGTCGTGTAATCTGTGACGGAAACTAATGATTTCTACCTGTGCGATGTATGTTGTGATATTACGGTCACCATTTGTAACTGACCGGTACCTTATCTATGCGCATACCTACGATTTATTAAAAACGTTAATATGGCAAAAATATCACAATATGTATTTGTAGTGGAACGGTCAAATAGTGGTTTTTGTAAAGGTATCAACGTTACAGGATATAAGGCGATATTTTGTCGCAATTAAGAAATTTTCTTCGTATTTTCGTAATCATTCGATTCTAAGTCGAACTCTATTTTATTGGGCTGCTCACGACTTCGTACGCCTGTACTTCACTTGTCTAAGTAAGCATTTAGTGTTTATAATTTGTAATATTGTATTGAAAAACAATAGCCTCATAGATTTAGATGATTTCTATACCAATCAACTGTCATAACTGTTGAATCAATATTGTTCCAAGTTAAAATTATCATTGTCGATTTTTTATATAGAAATTACATCTTCCACGAATTATTTACTATGAAATTCACACACTAAACTTTTGTTGCGGTATCGAACCAGTTTTGTATATTTAAAATTACTAAGCCGTTAATGTTAGTATAGTCTTTTAACTATCCCAAACGAACTCAAGTATTTCCAATACGGTATCACCGCGCAAAATTTTCATGAAATCGGTTTTTTAGTCTCGGAGGTTAACTCGAAAAAGCTGAGAAACATAAAAAAAATTGTAAATAATATGTTTTTCTTTTTACGTGAATCAGATTTTAGATAATTTTTTTTTATTTTTATTATAAGTATTATGATTACTTAATTTTCCATAGATCCATTCCAATTGATTATCAGTTTATACAACAATATGCGATATATCGCTTCTATGTGATGTCGCCATACTTATTTTGAAATATATCGAAAAACCAGTCTTTTGACAGTAATTAAGTATATTACGCGAACATCGGGTCGCTAGTTGTCCCTTATTAAAACTTATCTATGAAATACCCTCCTAAGCCTTAGGTGACATACTATATTAATAAACATGGTGATTTATCATCGCAGAATATTTATCACGTGCTATCTAAGCGTCGTTATTTTATCTCCCGCGTCAAATTTCACTTAAAACGTATATTAAAATCGTTTTCCCACACTTAAACAACCTATTTAACTATAATTAACGAATATGTATTGTTAACAATTGAATTAAATATTTTAATAAGGACTTAATCAGTTGTAATACGATTGAAGGGATTATAAATAATTTTATACCCCTGAAGAATAGATGTATTAAATCTATCATATTTTGCATTTAAATATCAATGCGGTTGTAATATAAGCATAGTATCTTGTTATGAATTTTCTCTAACCAAGCAAGGTCTACCTAAGAGGCTTAGTCACAAACAACAGAGGAACATGACAGCTAATCATGCTGTCGCTTTGTCACATAGGAATAAGTTACTGAAAACTAATTATTTATTATGATTTATTTATTATAATTATAAGAGTTGCTACATATTTAATTAAAATCTACATTACATTATGTGTAATATTATACTACTTACTACCATATTACTTGATTTTTATTATAATGTATTCGAGATGTTTTTTTAATTTATTATTCTTATTTTTTAATTTGTTATTCTGTAAACTTTGTCGGTTAGTTGTGCTGAACTGGTTTTGTGAAACCGTTATGTACATAATGTTAAACTAAAAAAGGATTACGAATTTAGAAAATCAGAAATAAAACTTTAAAAGCAAGAAAATTACAGTAATCGTATTAATAAAAGACAATATTATGTTTCGTATCGTGTATAACACTATGTTAAACAAATAAAGTCACCTGTATCCAATATACCAGGCAAATATCCCAAACAATTTATTAGCCCCGGGGGCAAAGGACTTTCTTTTGGTCACTTTTATTTGTTCCCTACTTGACACTGAATAATGAGAATGGCTGTGTTTTTTCAACGAAAACGCATTAATCTACAGTGGTTTTTACGTTCAGGTGAACTTGTACCTTTAATAAGGTCAACCACAGGTTGGTGAATTGATGCGTCACAAAGAATGTATTGAGTAAATAACTCATATGTCCGATGAAAGCTATACTCGGGAAAGCTGATAAATAATTTCCATTTTTACAACGCAAACATATAAAACATATATTGATTACACATACTTATTTTCAACCGAAGCTTTACAAATCTACATGCAATTTTTTTATGATAAAAATCTGCCGTACGTGGACTCATCTGAATGATCGAGTTGCCAAATGATTAAACGAAATGATCCCTTAGGAGAATCTTGTAATGGAATGAATTCTTCCGCATATTCATAACTGTACATTTATTTCGCGGCCATGCAATTATATATATTAAATTATTTTTCGTATAAACGTGACGTTATTGAGAATAAAGATATGAAAATTAGATTATTCATTTATGATTAAACACGCGCGGGATTTATTTATTTTGGAGGGCCGGCGCGACTCGAGATACGAGTAATTCTGAAACAGCATCATTAAATTTGCGTGCCACGTCTAATAAACATTATTCAGATAGCACTCAAATCATCTATGGCATTCATGACCGCATTCAGGCTCTCGGGCGTGCTAGGCCCACTATGGCATAATATAGAGCATATTTTATTGGTATGTGTAAGGCCATTCTCTCTAATTTAACAAGCAACTAAAAATACTTTGGAAGAAGGCCTATTATAATGTAAGCTGTTAAGGATATATTCAGCTTCAATTCGCAAAAATATAAAATTTACGATTATAAGCATAGTCGGAAAATGTTATAACAGTCTGGACCAGTTCTACTTAGTAATTAGAGCAGTATCTACAGTTCGTACTTACTTTTGATTGAGTTTCGATACATTTTACAATTGAATTTTTTTTTTTCATTCATCGCTGCTTTCTTCTCCTGGTTCAACTGACTTTGTTGCAAGGTCGTCTGTTTCGAAAAGTAAAAAGTAGAAACAGCTACACTCCTTCTACACTATAGATTTGTCGGCTTATTAAATATAAAAAAAATTGTATTTATTGCCTCAAAAAGTCTACATTTATGTCACTGCATCGTAGACTCCTTATAAAGTGAGAACTGAATTTTCATGTCCTTATATTTTTATTATATTTATACAATGGAAAGTGTAGGATAAATTGAATAAAAATATACAAATACCAGTAGACCAATATTGAAGCGATATTCCGCGAAAACCACCCACAACCACTCGACGTACGTTTCGCCCCGACACCAGAGCATCAGATTGTTGCCTCTACGAACAGCATTAATTGCTCAATGAATTAATGTAGATATATTTTATCATTGTGTGAGATAAATCTCACAAAATATGAAGCTCCGTCTTAAGGAAACCGGAAAAAGATTATGTATTTCGTCGGTAGCGATTTTTAATATAAAACAACATTTTAATTAACAACAAAAAACTAAACAAAACATGGACGTGAACAGAGAACAAAAACACCTGCACAGCGTTCAAATATGAGCAAATATTTTAAAGGATTATTTTTTTAATAAATTCGCCATTTTGGTAAGTTTTTTGTTTAGTTAGAAATCTATTAAACGCACAAAATTTTAATAGACAGTATTGTGTAATGGTAGGGTTGTCTCCTATTCTAAGCCTATTTCAAAAAAGGGGCTTTCTTTCGTAGTTTGTGAATTTTAATGAGCTGATTGACGGAAACCTTCAAAAATCCTTTTCCAGTTTGAAGTCGACTTTTTCACTGAATTAAATTGTATATTTTATTTTTTTATAAAATAGGGGGGCAAACGAGCTCACGGGTGCCCTTATCAGGAACAGTCGCAGCCCATAAACACCATTAATGATTGCGTTGCCGGCCCCTTAAGGAAGGAGTACGCTCTCTTTTTGAACAATTAGACGTCGTATCTCGTAGCGAAGGCCTCCGCTGGGAGTCGATTCCATTAAAGTAATTTTATATAGTTATTAGTAACTGAATACACTTCAGTCACTTAATGTTAGGTTAAGAAATTTACATTATCATTATTATTTAATACAATATCCAATAATAACAGAAACGGCTTTGTTATTTACACATTTAAATATACTAAATACTTATCAGTGACAACCCTAAAACGTGAAGCTGGAGGTGTCAGAGCTGACTGAATTAATTGGTGCTTTTGTACTCGAGCTTTTACAGTTTACGAAAATATAAAAGTTCGTTTTACATATTCGCAAAGAATTCAATGAAAATACCGAATAAAGACTCGACTTTGTAATAACATTTTTTAAATATCGAGATACATTTCACATTCTGTAGTTTAACCCCGAGGTTAACTAATTATACCTCTATATACAGCTCTAACGCAATTGATGAATTGACAAAGACGCATCGCACTAATGTTGATCGGATCGAATCCGGGGCCCTCTGTTCGGCAGTCTTTTGCACCGACTAGTACATTTTTTAAACTGGAAGCGATCGCTAGTAAAATTGTACATTGAACCTTTACAAATACGAACTATTTTTTATAGTATCGTATGATTTCTTGCCATCGTAGTGAGAAATACATTGTCACGTTAGGACCTTCAAAATAGAAGAAAACATTGAACAACAAACCCAATACAAATCTCGATAATAATAAATTATTATATATGTATGTCATTTTATGCAGGAATAGGCGTATTTCTA